>SNQJ01S0015014.1:170076-191652 GCA_010110895.2 Picea sitchensis | reverse complement strand
GAAACTAGTCCCACTCAATTTGGATACTCTAGGAAGAAGTTATGATTGTTTTACCTGGAACACCTTCTTGAGACTAGTCAATAGGACTAGTCAGATACCCTATCTTACACAGGGTGTATCTACAAATTTAAGATGACCCAGAACCTGAACTTTTTAGCACAGATACCTTACTAATTATGTAACTATCCTCCATATTTCAGGGTCTAAAATGTTACAAATTTTTTTTATAGTGAAAATTCCACAATGACTCAGTTCAGGATGATTCTAGAACCCTATCTTGTACAGGCTATATCTCCGAAATTTCAAGGCCTAAGGAGCTAAATTTTGAACCCAAAGTACCATGATCTGTCTAATAAATATCCTCCAAGACACTCATTTTGAAAGGTTGTATAAAACAATTTATAGCGAAAATGCCAAGGTGTCTCAGATGTAGCAGTGAAACCCCAAGACCTTGAGCTCTGATACCATATGTTAAGAACCAAATATCAATATAACATAGAAAAAAATTAGAAAAAATACTCAATGCCTTGAAAAAGAGATAATTTCAGATAATAAGCCTCTTCGAAGGGGCAACCTCCTTTTACCCCACTTAAATGTTCAAGTACAAGATGATTCAAAATGAAAATGTCTCCTTGGTATATATAGGAGACTAGGAGGTATAATTACAACTAGTGGCCTAAAGACAACATAAATAAAATAAAATTACTAATATAATATGCCCCAATTAAGGGGCAATGAGCCAATATTAGGGCTTAACAGGAGGTCCTTTTGTATGTTCCATCGGGGATGTCTATGTTTGACTTTGGTCCAAAATTTCTGCATGAAATTTTGTAAAAGAATGACTCTTTGATGAATTGGAATGTAATGACATATTTCTTTATGTCTCATATATCTTGATTATCATCTTGGTGTCTTTACTTTTGTCTTTACATTTATTTCAGCAACTATTATACTCAAAAAATTACATAAAAAGTAAATTTCCAGCAAGCTTTTTATAGATAAAAGAGTAGCCTAAGCACTTGTAATTAATACTTGTGAGTTAGGATGTTATTTTTGTTGGCTATAAACATAGGGTGATATTACCGTCTATGTTTTTTTAGCCAAGCATAATCTAAAGATGCTTGAGTAAGATCATTTCATATCTTTTCCTCAACACCACCCAAGGAGGATATAGATTTTTCCATTGATCTAGTACCAGGAGAAACACATGTGTCCAATACCATGTATAGAATGAGTACCATTGAGTTAGTAGTGATGAAGATCTAGTTGCAAGAGATGCTAGAGAAAGGGCATATCAAGCCAAGTTTGTCTCCTTGGGGAGCAATGACACTGTTTATGAAGAAGAAGGATGGTACCATCAATTTATGTATTGACTATCTGAAATTTATCAAGATTACAATAAATAATAAGTTTTCATTGCCACACATCAATGACTTGTTTGACCATTTATGAGAGGCCACCATGTTCCCAAAAATTGATTTAAAATCTATATATCACCAAGTTCTGGATTAAAGATGAAGACAACTGCAAGACAACGTTTTAGAAAATATATGGGCACTATGAGTTTGATGTTGTGTCATTTGGAATCACCAATGCACCAAATAAATTCATGTTTCTGATGAACAACATCCTTAGAAAATAACTAGATAAAAAAAATTCAGTCTTCATTGACAACATTCTAATCTACTTCAAGACTAAGGAGAAGCATGAAGAAAATATTAGAGTAGTTTTACAAGTGCTAAGAGAACATTGGTTGTACACCAAATTTAGAAAGTGTGACTTCTATCAGAAGCAATTTTTGTAATACCCCATCTTCATCCCCAGATTGTTAATATATTGTACCTGTGATACTTAGGCTCCTAATTCGATATGTTTGGGCTAGAGTTCCTATAAAGATGATCAAAGATAGAGAACCTATATTATAAATTGTACATATGCACTAATTAATAAAAATAACACCAGGAATGCAGACTAAGGGATGAAAATATTATGGGGGGATAGGACTCCATGAGTGGGAAAAGGGGATAAGGAATGGGTAAAGGGAGCTTAAGCCAAGAGGGCTAAGCCAAACATAATATAATAATTACCTAAGCCTTTATGTTTTTAAAAAAAATAAGATTCTATGTAGTGGAAAAGGGGGCCCATGAGTGTCATATGTCAAAAAGGGAACAGGCACATTTAAATAGGGAATTTAGTATAATTTTCCATTCCATTCATTCCATTCTCACCATGTTGATTAGAGGAATTTTTATGGGGGATATGGTGACCCATAATGTAGAGTTTACCCTCTGGATCCTAGGTGGATCTAGGTGTGTGTGTACACTTCTCCTTGGATTTCCTTGGCAAAGGCTAGAGCCATGGAGGGAGAAGTGTGGAGATATGTTCACTGGTGTGGGGCTTGGAGGGTACTTGGATACCTATAAGGGTAGCTACAACTCCTGGAGCCACAATGCTTTGATAATTCTTGGCTAGTCTGTGCTAGAGCCCTGGAAGGATAGTGGCACAACCCAAGGGACCGTGGTGTGGAGAAGGGGGCACACTAACTTTGGTTGTGCAGGATGATGGGAAATGATAGACTGTAGGTTGGAGTGTTTCTAAGTTTTGGTACCTTCACCTAGACCTTGTTGGTAATGAATTTGAACCATAGTTGGATTAGGAATAATTTTCCATGGTGGAGTAATAGCCCCAACTCGGGGGGTGACTCACTACTAATATATTATGAGCAGTGTGGTCTATGGCTAGGAGGAGAGTCTAAGGTCTGCAACCAATATGTGTTTTCAGAAAGACAAGTGCCATGTTTATATGTGCTTTTATGTTGTTAAATTATGAATTAATGTGTTAATTGTTGAATGCTTTTATAATCGCTATGTATTTTTACATTCCTGAAATGTTAATGTGTTATGCATAATTCTACTTGTAAAATTGTACGATTGAGTAGGTGTCGTGATACAATAATAGGGGTGTTGGGTTGTTATATTATTTGTAGTGAAAGTATATTCGAATTGGATTGATTAACAATTGAAGTAAAAGGAATAAACAACAAGACAAAGGTTGAGGTGGTTCGACCAAGTAAATTCAAAGTCGAAGATATCAACAAGATATCAAAGGTTTAGGTGGTTTGACCATGTAAATTCGAAATTGAATATATCAACAACAAGTCAAAGGTTGAGGTGGTTCAACTGGGTAAATTCAAAGTCAAATAAATCAACAACAATTATAAGAGTTCAATCGAAAAGAGGTCGAAAGGAGGGCATGTGGCCACCAACTGAAGACCAAATGAAGGTCGACTGGTAATCTGACTTGGTAGTTGACTGTAACAGAATCCTGAGATTCATAGGATTTGTAGCCGATGATCTGCGTGGATATGTAAACGTATTTGAACACCTTTTCTTTAGGGATTTTCCTACTATAAATCCTATAAATAAGTCTTGTTGTAATGTTGTAATGGCTAATCACTAATCAATAATCCTAGAGGTTGTTGGTCATGTAGATGTAATATGAAATTGGCTATAGGGTTCTTCTTGTGTAAAACAATAAGGTATGATGTTAATTGTGTCTTAGGTGTGGACCAAGGTTAGGCATTTAAACTTTTTTTATAAATGAATAAGACAACAAGAGAGAAGAATGCTCAAGAAATACTATTTTTCTCGGTTTGGGTTTCCAGGGTAAAGTCTCTGTGGATTTTTTTTTTTGCTTTGTCATTTAATTTCTTGTTTAAATATTTCTTCCTCTCTTCTGCTAGGTTTAGCTTGGAACTGATCCTCATTTCCTAACATGTGGTATCAGAGCTTGGTTTAATAACATGTGGTATTATATCTTGGTTTAAAAACCTTGGATATGATCTAAGCCCTAGGTTCAATAAGAGTCGTAAGTCAAAAATATTTAAATATTGTGTTTAAATAATGGTGAGAAACTCAAGAATAGACATCGAAAAATTCAGTGGGTATAATTTTGAGCTTTGGAATCTTAAAATTGAATATCTTCGTGTAGGTTAAGAAAAATGGATAACAATATGTCAAGGTACCATTCTAACAGGTATGTTTACGGAAGAATGGCAGAAACTAGAGAGAAGGGAAAGGAGTACGATTCTAATTTGTCTTGTAGATTCAGTACTGCTGAATGTCTTAGGTTAATATTCAACTGAGAAAATGTGGGACAAGTTTGGAATCTTGTACGAGTCGAAATCTATGTTAAATAAGTTTTTTCTCATAAATAAAATTTATCTTCTCAGGATGCGTGAGGGAAGTTCGGTGACTGAGCATTTAAATGCACTTGATACCATTATAAGAAAGTTATCACATATGGATATTAAAATCACTAAGGAGGAGAAATGTATTATCCGATTATGTTATTTTCCAAACTACTAGGACAACTTAGTCATGGTGATAGGGAGTAATACAACGACATTAGTGCTAGAATATGTGGTTTCATCTCTACTGTCAAATGAAATGAGAAGGAAGAACATGGAAGGATCGACCAAATATGCATTAGTGGTGAGAGGTTGATTGATTGATAGAGATAAAGGAAAATTTTCTGGTAGAAATGATCATTCGAAGGGTAGATCTAAATCCTCTATTCAGTCAATGAGAAGATGATGGAAATTCGATAAGGTTGGGAATTAAAAAAGGGAATGCAAGTTGAAGGCAATGGAATTCTGTATAGGATTTGATGAGAAGTAGTGGACTTAGAGAAACATAACTCCTAATAAGGGAGGCGATGTGTACCTGGCGTCGACCAATAACAATTAGTTCAAGATGTTTTGTTTATCGACTCGGGAGAATATTATCATATGAAACCACATAAAGAATGCTTTTTTGAATATGAACAATATGACGGAGGAGATGTTTTCTTGGCTGAACACTCAATAACCAAAATTTTCGGACGAGGAAGAGTTTGACTGATATTGTAGGATGGGACGAGGAGAACCCATCCAAGTGTGCTAAACATTCTATGTTTGGAAAGAAACCTAGTATCTGTCAGTAAGATGAGTGATGCAGTGGTGCACATTGTATTTCATAAGGATTCATTCAACATGGTCATAGGAGTGATGGCCTTATTGAAAGGAGTTTGGATTCGAACCCTATACAATTTGTTAGTGAGTTTCGAGTCAGGAAGATGCAACAACATCGCTATTTTTGAATTCGACATGCCATTAGATCAAATTGGGGTGATTCGATTCAAACCAAATAGATAAGTCATCGTAAACTCAGCACAACCATGCTATGTCATGAGAAGATGGGAAATATTGGAGAAAAAGGACTTTGAGCTATGCATGAGAAAGGTGTGGTCAAAGATTTTCCTGAATGTAATTTAGAAGTTGAATTTTGTGAACATTGTATTTATGGAAAACAAAGTCGGGTGAGGTTACCATATAGATGGACAATGGCAACGAGGGTTATAGAGTTGTTTCATAGTGATGTGTTTAACCCTGTTTCAGTTTCTTCACATGGTGAATCCCTGTATTATGTCTCCTTCATATATTATTTTTTCAGGAAGACATGGATATATTTATTGAGGAAGAAATGAGAAGTTTTGGAGAAATTAAAAGAGTTTAAATCTCTAGTAGAAAACCAGACATGTAATAAGATTAAGGTGTTGAGAACTAACAATGGTGGTTAATTATGTTGAGAGAGTGGAGAGAGCATTGATGGACAAGGCAAGGAGCATGCTTAGTGGTGCTGGGATGGAACAAGAATTCAAGGCGGAGGTAGTCATTTATGGAAAATATCTAGTGAATATGTCTCCTTCATCGACACTAGTCAACACAACTCCATATGAGGTATGGTATTGTAAGACGTATTCAGTTTGACATCTCAAAGTATTTGTCTATTATTCATTTGTTCATGTTCCAAAGAAAAGAAGGAGCAAGATGGAAAAGAAGCCAATCAAGTGTATTTTCATTGGATACAAAGAAGGAATGAAAGGATATAAGCTCCTAGAACCTGCATCAAGGAAAACAATGTATAGTCCAGATGTGGTCTTCAAAGGATAGATATATGGTAACCTCATGGTCTCATTCACTCATTTGTTTGTCTACTTTCTTTCCCATATCAACAAAACAACTATATGATGAAGTGGCCCACGTTTCACCCATTCGTCATCCCTAAAAATAAAATAAACCAAAGAAAAGAAACCATACATACCTTTTTTCCTCCTATCCCAATAACTAGATCGATAGCTGATGTATCTCTCCAATATGGTTCAAGCAATATATATAATCTATACGTAATATGACTACTATGCCTACCTAAATTTATACTTGCTTCTCCTTACTATCTGGAGATATTGATGGTTACTGGCCTGTAGGGATGGTTTAAACTATCTATCGCCTTAAAATAGATTTAGTGGACTATGAAGAGATGGTAAAGTCAAATCTCATCATTGAGCGAAAATGAGAAGATATTTACCATCTCTATCTATAAGGGCTTCCATTCATATTATGTAACTATCACTTGGGAGGATATAAGGGATACTTAAACACTAATCTTTCCCTAATACCAGAGGAAGGACCATAGGCATATGATATATGTAATTATGATTTTTGTCTTTTATCTCTAGTTACCTTCAAGGCCCTCTCCCTTTTTTCTTTGGTTTGTTTCTCACCCTTTATGTCACTAACATTAGAAGGGACTAGGTTGAGTATTTTATTCCCCGATCTAAAAAGAAAGTTAGAAGGAAATATTACATAACAATGCCCCTAACTTACACAACTAATCCTTAGGCAAGATTACACACCTCTTCCTTAGTCAAACTTACACACCTAATCGTTTCTGATTAGGAAGAGTTATTCTTGATATATTTTACCCTCAATGAATATGAAAGGTTATACCTTTCCTAGCCTTTACTCTTGCCAAAGAGATGGGACCAACCCTTGGGACTAGGCATGGTAGGTCGATTAGTCAATGATTCCTTCCCCGATCTATGGCTCCTTTCCCACACTTTGGAAATGGAGGGCGAGAGAATATGGCTCTTGAATGACTCCTCACCCATACTTCGAAAACGGAGGGTGAGAATGGCTCCTCACCCATGCTAAGGTCTGGTTATTATCCATTTCCTTACCGATATTGATGGGTCTTGTCCATTACCTTACCCATATGGGACCAACCTCGATTTGGTGGTACGATAGGTCTTTCCTTACTAGATTTAGACAAGTCAGATAATTGTAATACTTATTATTTAAGTAATATTATTGACTAATAAGTAGACTTATTACATATATAATAATTCCCCTATATATTTTGACTTGGACTAACACCTCTTAGTTTTGATAATGCTAACCTGATGTTTTCATTATTAATAAATCAAAGTTTATGTAATTATTAATAAGTGTTCTTGAATGAGTGCTACTATTGAAATAGTTGTCATTGGAGTAGGACAATGTTTGGACAAAATCAAGGAAGTTTTGAAGAAATCAAGGTAGAAATCGAAAAATATAAGGCAGCGCCAAAACATGTGGAGCGCACAAGAAACAGAGGAAAAGAAACGCAAGAAATATAGGAAAAGAAACGCCGAGGAAAAGAAGTTACAAACTGGAAAAACTGTTGTGGAGCAGTTGGAAAGTGGACAAGTGCTGACTTGGAGAATGGTTGGATCATGGACTAGTTGAGATTGACTTAGTTGGAAAGTGGAAAAACCTAATCCAATTAGGGTTAGGGTTTTTGCAAGGGATTTTTCCCATTTTTGTTATAAGTAGAATGTATTAGGACTGTGGGAGAGGTTAGAAGTTATTGGTTTTGTTCCGAGTTCTAAATTTTCTTAGTCTATGCATGTTCAAAAGTTTGTTCTAAGTTTTGTGAATACTATTGGGATCTGTGGAGATCGATTGTAATGGAGGAAGAAATGTAAAGTGCATGACACTAGATTTTGTGGGAAGATTAATAAAGAGATGGAGCGACTCATATTTTTGGACGTAGCACCAGGAGGGGGTGAACCACAATACATCTGGGTTATGTGTGAATGTTTGCAGTACATGTGTTTATATTTTCTTTAATGAGTTTTATGATGAACATGTTAAATGATAAAGCAAATAATACTGTGCATTAAGGAGAAACTGATGAAATATGTAGAACAACATTAAATGGATGAATGTCATAGTTAATATTCATATCTAAGTCTAATGTTTTAGTAAATGAATATATGCCATTGGGTATATGTTTTTATAATGGTTAATGAAGTTCTATTGGAATAATTGTGTCACTGGTCAAAAATAAGATTCAACTAGGGTTAGCATAATAAATGGGTATTCGAGGGATAGCAGTTGAGTATATCTAATGCCCCTTAGAGAAAAGAACATCCCATCCCATGGTTGCAGACACCTGCGTCTTGTGGCCACCCATTGAAGCCATCTCAGGTGAGACTATGTAGTGCACTCTGTGCGTTGTGTTTCCTTCTGGTATCCATAAGGGCCAATGGTCAAAGGGATGTTCGTAATACTATAGTTAGAACCTGGGTCAGCCCATAAAGCCAACAAATGGTTCTGTTGTCAGTTGGAACTCACAATATTAGATTGGGAGGAATGTATCACATAGTATAGCGCGTGGTTTTAAGGAAGGGGATGTTTTTAGATTGGAAACCCATGAAAGAAGATATTGAAATATGGTTGATAGTTCAGGAACTATATTTTTTCCACAAATATAATAGAAGCCCTAGGTTCAAGCCAAGACAATACTTGGAGAGACACGTATTCAACGAAATACATGAGAGTTTCTTTAGTAAGTTCTGACTCTATTACAAGAGTTGATTTGGATGTTATGAGAATAATGAAATGAATATAGATTCTTAAAAGATGCTTAACACATAATAACAAAGATACAATAAAACTAGTTTTCTATTCAATAAGGAAATAAGTTGAAACTGTAAAATGCAAGCTTGTTGGAATGATGGTGGCTTATCTCTGAGAAGAGATGTGACAGTGGCGCTCATTCACAAGAAGATGATTACAATGAGGCTCTAAAGGCCTTTTTATAATAAATAGGAAATTCAAAAACCATAGACATCCAAAACCTAACCCTAGGAGATGAAGCGCCAAAAGTCACGTGGGCCTCATTTGGGTAAGTTAGTACATTAACTTCTCTAGGTCATAACTTTTGCATACAATATTTGTTTTAGGTGCACGATAGACCGTTGGAAAGGTCTAACCAAGAAGAAAAATTTCGATTGGCCCAGGTTGATGCCACTGGCAATCACATGGGCCCCAAATCCCCAAAAAATGTCGTTTACGGCCTTAAAATGGCCCTTAAAGTTTGGAACTCGAAAAACTATCGAACAACTGCCAAGGTGGAAAAATATTTTTCGAGCCAGTGGAATAGATTGGTGGCCACCGATATCCACCTGGATCAATCCTCTGTCCTTAGGAATAAATGGTCTCCATTGCGTTGATTTCCCCCACAAGATGAGGAAATGTCTGCTGAATTTGGCCACAAGTGAGCCACTTGCCTTGGTGCAAGAGTTGCCCTGCTTTGACGACTCAATAAAGTTGGATCATTTTCTCTCGATTTCCATTGATCTTTGTGTGGTTGAGATCTATTAGTTTCAACCTCTTTTCTATCTCTGAGATGTCCAATAATGGTGGGAAATATGGTTGAAGGAGAGACACGTTGAAGAATACGTGTAGGCCAAGGAAATGGGGAATGTTGAGCTCAAAAACATTGTCATCCACAACCTTCGTGATGGTTTACAGAACATAACGGAGTGGGCGGAGATTTCTATGGGGACCTATAAGGTGTTCTTTATGCAAGTGCGACCAAACTTTGTTGCTCACCTAAAAATTATGTGGCACCCAATGTTGATCATGGCGATGCTTGTACTTAGCATGTGCTAGATTCGCTCAATGAAATAGGTGGCTTTGTCAACTTCTGGTGGAGAAGGGAACAATTTGACTAAGGTGGTCATGAGGGGTAGTGAAACATCCATGGGGCCCAATGGTAGGAATCCCAATCCCACCTGAAATGCGTTATGCTCAGTCAAGCTATGCAGGGCTCGGTTATAGCTATGTTGGACATAAGGAAGACTCAAATCCCATGTGTGGGGGTGTTTTGAATTGTACATGTGCAAGATATGTACGATCATCCAATTGACGACATGAGTTTGGCCATCTATCTGGGCATGGAAGGCAACGGATTTAGTGAGATTGGTATCTAGAAGTGACTAGAGGCTCGATCAGAATGTGTTGAGGAAATAACTGTCATGGTTTGAGATAATGGTTTGTGGGATCCCAAAATGTACTCATACTCATTCAAAGAAGAGCTTGGTACTGGCTTCTACTGTGATTTTCTTCTTGCAGGTGGATAGAATAGCCATCTTGGAAAAGAGATCAATAACCACAAAAACACAGTTGTTTCCCCTCTTGGTAGATAGGAGGCCAACATGTAGTCCATTGATATGGATTCCCACAGCCTTTGAGGAGTAAATAAAGGGGTGCATAGGCCCTATTTCTTAGTGATCGATTTGGAAATATCCTAGGTGATGCAGGACTTGATATACTTGTCAACATCCTATAGACGTTTCGACTAGTATAAATGTTTTTGTAGCACTACCATTGTATTTTTTATTCCAAAGTGTCCTGCCACCCAACTATAGTGAGCTTCCCAAAGAAACTTCTCACGCTCAGTTGATGGAATGCAGAGATGGCCCAGACGACACAACAAGATATCCTATATATTGAAATGATGTAGCCTAAGTAATTAACCCTTTCCATGATGAAGGAGCATTTTTCCAAGTTTGCATATAGTTTTTGCTTCCGCAGGGTGTGCAGAACCTGTTGAATATGCTACAGGTGTTTCACCGAAGTCTTGTTGTAGATGAGGATGTCATTCATATACACCACTAAAAACGTATTCGTGAAGGTTCATAATATATCTTCCATCATCCTCAGAAAATATGTTGGAGCATTTGTTAAACCAAAGGGCACGACCAACCATTCAAAATACCTTCTTTTGACTTGAAAGTGGTCTTCCATACATCTGTTTGTTCTATTGGGACCTGGTGGTGGCCATAATTTAGATCAATCTTACTTAATTATTTGGACCCCGTGATTTTATCAAGGAGGTTGTCAATTCAAGGAATCGGGTACTGGTTCCAGACTGTGATTTTATTCGGGGCCCGATAATCAATGCATAGTTTCCAGGTCCCGTCTTTCTTCTACACCAACACGATTGGGATCCCATAAGGCGATGAGTTGGGATGGATGTGGCCCTTGTGGAGAATTTCTTTGATTTTCCTCTTGATCTCCTCATTTTCTAACAGAGAGCGGCGATAGACTGACCCATTGGGTAGCGATGCACCTAGGGTCAGATCGATGAGATGCTTGACCTGGCAATGTAGAGGTACCCTAGTAGGAGAGGAGAAGATATCTGATTATTCTTCCATGACATTATCCACTTACTTATGTTGTGTGGATATATCGGCTATGGAGGCCCTAGATGTGGCTGCGATCTTTCGCTCACTCTGGGATAGATTCACGAAGAAGACAAATTTCCCAGTATGAGAGAGGACCTTTCTGTATTGCTTGGCATATATCAAGGAAATATATCTAGGAGGGACTACCTCAGGTATCCTATACAATTTCATGTTCAAAGTAATAATAAAAATACAAGGCCTAGACTCATTTACAACATGACATTTCCATAAATAAGGTTGGCCCAAAAGAAAATTTCAAACATCGAGAGGAGAAACAACACACAATATCTCTTCTTTGAAAGGCATGATGTCATATGACAATCGACACTATTGGCTGACGTGGAGATCACTTCCCTAAAGGAGCCATCCAATGGTGTAGGGTTGTGGGTACGGTGTTGTCGGTAGGTCTAGGTGCTTGACAACCTCTACTAAGATGAGGTTCTTCTGGCTACTAGTATCAATGATGAAGTGCAATGGGGTGCCCTTTACCCACATCTCTGAATGGAAGAGGTGCTCACCTTCTTCTCGCTCATCTGATTCACTAGGCTAGAGATTGGTGGTAGAAATGGTGGCACTGGTTCCATGTCAATGATCCATATTCCCATTTCTAGTTCCGACTTAGAGTTAGAACCCGCATTTGATTTAGAGGGTTTCACTTCGGCCACCAATGAATGCCTTGAGTGACAATCAACAGTGTTATGCAAAGTGCTCTTATGGAAGTCACACAACTTTTCGGTATCTTTATTTGTCTTTATGGTGTCCTTATTTAATTGCGGCTTGAACTAGTTGTCCTGTTACTATCCATATTTTCTCTATCCTTTTTTTTGTGGGTTGGGACCGCCCTTTCCTATCGTTTTCTATGAGGGGTTCCCAGGCCCAAATAGCCTTATATTTTGTTTAAGCTTTTGGTTGATTTTTATGGCATATCGATAGACCACGCCCAAGGACAATATGTCCAAAAATTCCATTTCACTTTGGATATATCTATGCATAGCACCGTGATACTTGACCACCAGATGTCTCTTTGAATCTTTGATACCCAACTTGGTGTGCAAGGTATGGAATATATTTGTGAACTTTCACACTGGTTGGTCTCTTTCTTTCTGCAGTGTGGTCAATTTGGTATACAAGTTGTCATAACTTCTGACATGGTAGTATTGATCCTTAATTGCATCCCTGAAGGATTCCTAGGTGGTTGGGACTATAAATAATGAGGGTTCCTCTATTTCCTTTTGCTCATAGAAATTTTCCCACCAATCTTTGACATGGGGAACGACTTTGAAGAGCATAAAAGTAATATTTTCTCTCCTCAAAAAGTTATGGACAGAAAAATACCCTTCTAGTAGATTCAACCACTTGTCTACAACATCTACATCTATCTGACCTTCAAATATATAAATATCAAAGTTCATTTATACCTTGAAGGGGGTGGCCCTTCCGATAGGGGAAGATGTGTCGCCTATTGGTAGTCGCCGAAGGATTTGCATGAAACTATCCATCATCTCTTTCTGTTGTTGCATGAGGGCTTCATCAGGAAACATTTTGAAAGGATCCCCCATCTCGTCATATTTCTTTTCTCCTGCCATGAGAGATCTCTTGGGTGTGTGAGAGATTTTTTCCTTAAGAGAATCAAGATTGAGACCCAATTATTTGTACCTTGACCTTGTTGGGGACATGCATTAAGACGACAAGGAGAAGACTTCTTTGATACCATTGATCTAGATTTTATGAGAAAAACAAAATGAATACATATTATTAAAATATGCTTAACAAAAAATAATAGAGATATAGTAAAACTAGTTTTCTATTCAATAAGGAAATAAGATGAAACTGTAAAATGTAGCGAAAAACAAGCTTGCTGGAATGGTGGCGGCTTATCTTTGAGAAGAGATGTGACGGTTTCTCTCACTCCCAAGAACATGATTATGACGAGGCTCTCAATGAATTTTTACAATAAAGAGGAATGTAAAAACCCTAGACATCCAAAAACCTAACCCTAGGAGATGAAGCGCCAAAAGCCATGTGGGTCCTGTTTGGGTAAGTAAGTACATCAACTTCCCGAGGTCGTAACTTTTGCATACGATCTTTGTTTTAGACGCACGATAGTCCGTTGGAAAGGTCTAATCGAGAGTAATGATTTTATACTAGAAGAGATAAAAAAAATTAGCAGTAATAAGGGCCCCAAATTGCCAAAAACCTTTGTTTAGGGCTTCAAAACAGCCTTAGAAGATTGGAACCTGAAAAACTGTCGAAAAAATGCCAAGGTGTAAAATTGTTTTTCGAGCCAGTGGAATAGGTGGGTGGCCAACAATATCCACCTATATCAGGAGTGGATAACATGGTTGAAATATACCCATCCGAAAAATAGATTTAGATCAGTGGAGTGGATAGAAGAGAGTATCGCGCAGTTGAAGAGCGTGAATAACAAATTCACACGCGCAATAGATTTATGTCTAGACTGCATTGTACTGGGGTATATCATTGAGTTTGCAGTAGATACATATAAGTATTACAATGTATAATAGAAGGATTTTCTTAAGTTTCCAAGGAGAATTTACATCAGGTCATTGTACACTTCAATCAAGAGATTATTGCAAGATAAAGGGATATTAACCATGGACTTAGATAACTAAACTACCCTTCATGCATGGGGGAGTTGGGGGAAACAATGAGGAAGGTATGACATAGAGGGGGGAATTGATAGATGAGAGTGTAGTAAAGAGAAATATCCCATTATGATTGATCAAGAGGAGATCTGGGAAATTATACAAAAGGAAGGAATGATGCCTAGTGGCAAACCCTACTACTAGAAGCTCAATAAGATTAAAAGAGTAGTAGCCAAGAGGGAAGGCTTGGAGGATGATGACGAAGAGATAGAGGATATACGTGCTCTGGAAAAAATTGAAGAAATAATGCGTGCCACATATGAAATAAATACTAGAGGAGTGGTATCTAATGAGAAAGTAAGTACCCCTATCCAGATCTAAATTAGTGTAGAACCTACAACCCCATGTATGATTAACACATCTACAAATAGATTTGTTTAGAGAACTAGTGGTGTAGACCCCCTGACCCTCTGGTCGAGATCCACGCAGGATCTTCACTAAAACTGTGCCAAGGGTTAATCAAACCCTTTGTTTAAGCCACAAAGGACTTCGGGTTTCAGGAGTTGGAGAGTCCCGATGTATTTCCATATCTCTTGGAAAATGCCGAAATGAAAATTGTCAATGAAGGTTGACCACTCCAACGCGATGAGAACATGCCACCTATTGCCCACTAATTTCAGATTTTCAGGACTTGAGCGAACAACCAACAATCGTTCCTCTTCCCTTATGATTCCTCAAATTCCGAAATTTCTCCTTTGGTGAGATCGAAGGCCTTTCAAGATTTTGTGTACTGGAAGTTCATAACTATCGACCCCAAATCACTTGTTGTGCCAATTCCCAAATTCTTAAATAGTGACCTTTTCAGGATTCCACGTACCGGGAGTTTGAAACTCTCGACCCCAAAATCACAGCCTCCTCTACTTCTCGAACCCTGAAATGCCGAAATGCTGAAATTCCACTCCAAAGGGGAATGAACGGCTCCTGTTACTTCTCATCCAATGGTTGCTACTCCTCTTGAGCTCCTGAATTCTAAAAGACAATCAGCCTTAACCTTCTCATAGATCGACGAGATCCAACAATCCATGGGATTTCGACACTTCTCCCATGAAGAAATTTCATCGTTCATTCACTCTTCTTCAAGGATCTCTAGCCAAAATGATTTGGCGTCCTTCCACCTGAACTTGACTTTTGCAAGATGATTTTGATCTCTGCCTCCCTTTGAACACTTCAAAGGTGCTATCCCTCCTAAGCTCTCACTTGCAAACTCAAACCCTAAAAGGAATCCTGCTCGCACTCCTTGCGGCAACTTTCAAATAACCTCTGGTTATTTGAATCTTCGACCCTGTGCACTCTTTGCAACAATAGTCCTTCAAATTTCCCCTTGGTTGATAAGTTCAAAGATTTCAACCAGCTTGAACACACCTTGCACAACTCTGTGCTTCACCCACACTTTTTTTGGTATGAGAACAACGATATCTCTCCTCATCTTTCTCAGATAAAACTCAGATCCTCGTTAACACACACCTTGCAGACATTCACTTCACTCTTTGCAGGAAGTCTCAGGAAAAGAAACAATTGAAACTCATTCTTCTCCTCTCTCAGACTTCATACACTCAACATGAAACCATACACATAAACACAACATTGAAACAAATGCATAACAGAGAAACAAACCAACTGTAAACATAGCATTCAACAAATATAAATAGTAAGCATCATAACACCATGAAAGTTGAGTCAAAGCTTCATATATTAACTCAAGTGCTCATGTACATGGGTTCTTCTCTACAGCTCTCCACTACAACTCTACAACTTATGAATTATGAATGATCATCCCATTACAATGATACAAGGGTGAGGGTGTCTATATCCATTTTCCCTCCTATGCTTCTAAACTGTCTAATCTATTAAATTAAATCTACCTACTTGCATTCATTACACAAAAATGCCTCTACATTCGACAGATGAGAGCAACGCTCAAGATCTATTTACAACATCTAGATATAAATGTAAGTACGCTTCCCTTAGATATTACATTAATGTCCATTCATTAATCTTTCAAAACATTTCAAAATGTGCATTGGTGCTTTTCCAACTGTCTTTCGCCTTTCTTCTTGCTTGGTTGGTTGCATACGATGCTCCTGCATCATACTCCCTTGCTTGAAAATTTTCATGAACTCCTATTCATGAGCTATTGTATGGTCTATCCATGCCTATGAATTGATGCTTCATCTTCCCAACTGACATATTCAACTAGATGTCCTTTCCACTTGACCAAGTATTCAAAATACTCTTTCCTCCTGGTCTTTTTTCTAATCCTTTTGTCAATTATGCCTTCCATATGTGGCTTTTCAGCTACAGGCATTTGTTTTGTCCATTGAACCTCTGTTTGTTCCTCCTCTACTCCTGCTTCTTCAACTATGTAAGGGTACAAATCTGCAACATTGAATATTGGTGAGATTCCGACCCCATTGAGTAATTCAATCTCAGATGCATTTGCCCCAAATTTCCTTATGAACTTGCATGGTCCAATATTTTTCATCTTCATCTTATTATATTTTCCCCTTGGGAACCTTTCCTTCCTTAGATGCGCAAGAATCAAATCACCAACTTCAAATTGAAGTTCTCTCCTATGTTGATTTGCTCTCCACTTGTATTCTTGACTTGAACTATGCAATCGCTCCTTAACTCGGTTGTGAAGCTCCTTCATTCCTTCTGCAAATTCCTATGCACTAGAACTCATGAATTCATTTTGTTCCAAATCTTTTAATTCATATACTCCCCTTGGCTACATTCCATATACAATTTGGAATGGACTCTACCCTGTGCTTCTATTGAGTGAATCATTGTAAGTGAATTCCTCCTGTGGCAGAATGTGATCCCATTGACTGTGGTGTTCAGTCACTAATCTTCTTAACAAATCTCCCAAGCTCTTGTTCACGACTTCTATCTGTCCATCCGTCTAAGGATGATATGCTGAGCTAAAAGACAAAATTGTCCCCAACTTCTTCCATAAGGTCCTCAAGAAATGCTCTACAAACCTTGTATCCTGATCAAACATGATACTCTTTGGAAAACTGTGAAGTCTAACGACTTCCTTGAAAAACAGGTTCGCAATATGAGTTGTGTCATTGGTTTTCTAGCATGGTATGAAAAGTACCATTTTTGAACATTTGTCGACTACCACAAAGATTTAATCATATCCTCTATGTGTCCTTGGTAGTCCCAATACAAAATCCATGCTCACTGCATCCCATGACCTTTCAGGTATGGGTAATGGTTGGTATAACCTTGTGCTCTTCTTTTTTCCTTTCATGTGCTGACAAATTCTGCACCTGTCTACAAATTTCTTGACATCTGTCCTCATCCCTGGCCAAAAATATGATCCATTCAACTTTTATAACATCTTTTCATGACCGAAATTTCTGGCCAATCCTCCATTGTGTTTTTCCTTCAGCAAATTCTCCCTCATGGAGCATTTTGGAATACATAGTTGATTTCCCCTGAACAATAATCCATCCTAGATCATGCATTTAGTCCATTGGCTTCTATCCCTAAGAATTGGATTCTCAGATGCCTCATATTCCTCCTTGAAGTCTGGATCATCCCTATACATTTCCTTAAGGTTATCAAAACCCAAAGTCTTGACTCTGAATTCTTGCATAAGCAAACATTTCCTGCTCAAAGCATCAACAACTTTGTTAGCAGTTCCAGAAATATGCTTAGTCACGAAAGTAAAATTCTACATGAATTCAACCCATTTAGCATGTTTTTGGTTCAACTTCTCCTTTTGAGTCATGAATTGTAAAGCGTGATTATCACTGTACAAAACAAACTCCTTGGGAACCAAATAGTGTCTCCATCTCTTCAGTGCTTGTATGACTGCATAGAATTCTTTGTCATATGTGGAGTACTTAATCTTCGCTTCATTCAGTTTTTCACTGAAATATGCGATCGACCTGTCGTCTTGGGTCAAGACCGCTCCAATTACAAATTCACTCGTGTCACACTTGACCTGGAATGTCTTGCTGAAATCCAACAAAACCAGAATTGGTTGCTCAATGATCTTGTTCTTCAGCACGTTGAAGCTCTTCTTTGCTTCCTCCATCCAGTGAAAATATTTATGTCTTTTCTTCACCATATCCATCATTGGTGCGCTAATTCCACTGAAGTTTCAGATAAATTTCTTGTAGAATCTAGACAAACCATGGAAGCTTCGTACTTCAAGCACACTCTTTGGTGATAACTAATCCTTAATCACCTTTATCTTTTCCGGATCCATTTTCAGTTCATTTGCATAGATAACAAAACCCAAATAAATGAGTTATGTCCTCATAAATGATGACTTCTTCATATTGATCAACAATTTCCCTTGTTGTAACCTTCTCATTACTGCAACTAGATGCTTTAAGTGCTCTGCTTTTGTCTTGCTGAAAATTAATATATCGTCAAGATATACAATGGCGAATTTCCCTATGAAATCCTTTAGCACTTCGTTCATCAACCTCATGAAAGTACTGGGTGCATTCGTTAAGCCAAATGGCATGAAAATACATTCATACAGCCCCTCATTTGTCTTGAATGCTATCCTCCATTCATCACCTTCTCTCATTCGAATTTGATGATACCTTCTTTTCAAATCAATCTTTGAAAAAAAAATTGCTCCACTTAAGCAATCCATCCAGTCGTCCATCCTTGGCAATGGAAATATGTATCTGATGATAATCTTATTGATTTCCCTTGATTCTATACACATTCTCCAGCCTCCATCTTTCTTTTGGCTGAGCACTGTCAGAACAACGCATGGACTCAAGATTTCTCAAATCAATCCTTTTTCCATTAAGTCCTAGACCTGTCTCTTAACTTCTTCATTTTCTTGTGGCGTCAACCGATATGCTACATTGTTCGAGAAACTGGCTCCAGGTATAAGATCTATATGATGACTTATACTCCTGATAGGTGGCAACAAACAAAGTATCCACTACTATATCAACAAACTCTCCCAACAACTCCTAGATTTCTTCTGGTAAATCATCTATTCTCGTACTGGTCAAAACAATTTTGGGCTTCCTGACCACAATAAATTGTGTGTCTTCCTTCTTCTTAACCTCATTAAGAATTTCCTTCCCACTCATGAGAAGTACAGTGTTGCTCATCTATGTTTTTACTTCTTTATCCTTAATCGGCAGCAACATGTGAGTCCTACCATTTTTCTTCTGGGTGTACGTGTTCTTTCTCCCATCATGAACTACATTTTTGTCATATTTCCACTGTCTACCCAACAATATATGACAAACATCCATGGGAATGACATCACATAATATTTCATCTTTATATCCTCCTATTTTGAATTCAACTAAACACTATTTAGTGACATTTACCTGATGTCCTTTTTGTAGCCATGAAACTCTGTGTGGGCTTGGATGTACAACAGTCTCCAGCTCCAACTTTTCTACCATCTATGTAGATACGATATTGTCTGTGCTACCACTATCCACTATGACCTTGCATACCCTATACTTAGCTTTGCAAGTAGTCTGAAACAAACTGTTTCTTTGGGTTGGGTTCTCTGCCTCCTTCTCCGACTTCAAGAGAACTTTCCTCATCATCAAAGATATTTCTCCCTCGGCGTCTTCTCCCTCAACATTCCTTCCTTGAGATTCGACAATGTGAGTTTCACCACCATATTTCTTCTTATATGGACACTCATAGGATTTATGTCCGATTTTTCCACAGACAAAGCATTTCACTTCACCTCCTCTACCTCTTCCTCTTCCTCTAGCTCGAGGAAAAGTATTTCTATAAGCATACTTCCTTCCCTATGAGCTTCCTCCTCTCTCAGGTTGAGGTTTCTTCCCCTCTTCTTTAGGTTTCTAAGTTCTGTCTTGGGAAATTGTTTTGCCTCTGGCTTGACTTCTACATCGGCCTCTTTGACCTTGCTTCCAGGTCAGCTTCTCTTCAACTTTTAGAGATATCTGATAAGAATCTTCCACATTTCGAATTGTCATCATGCCCATCTCATATTGAATGTCATATCACAGACCATTCATATAACTATCAAATTTTTCATCATCTCTTTCCCGATGACCTGTTCTGATGTTTATCCTGTAGAATTCTTCAGTGTATTCCTTCACTGACATCAACTTTTGTCTCAAATTATGCATCCTCCGAAACAGAGTAATTTGATAATCCCTGGGTATAAATTTGGCTTTCATATTTACAACCATTCTATCCCAGCTTTTGATTTTCTTCTTTCCCTTGCATCGTCTGTCAGCCTGTAGTTCATCCCACCACAATGCTGCATGCCCTTTAAGTCTAGTAACAACATGTTTGACTTTCTTATCTTCCTCGACATCCTCATAGTCGAAGTATTTGTCTAGAGCTCTAATCCAGTCTAGAAGTTCTTCAACATCTAAGTTTCCTTTATACACTGGAATGTCCATTTTTTCCCTAGCACCTATCCTTGCAACAACCCCAAATAGGTGTTCTTCTGCAGCATATTCGACTGAAACTTCTTCTCCTTCGCTTCCAGCTTCATTTTCACTTTCAACCTGTTGACAGGCGAAACAGTCCATCCGTCAACTGGGAGAGTGGAACCGGTCCGAGGTTGTCTAAACACCCAAGCCGTTTGGAATGGACCACCCTGACGAGTTTATCGGCTCCGTTGGACACTCTAAGGTCTCCTAAGAAAACCAAAGAGAAAATTGATCTGAGCTGAGTAATCTAAACTAAGGAAACTAGAAACTAATAAAACAAACTAACTTAACTAAAATAAAAGAAATTAAACTAAAAAGAGGAAACTAGAAACTAATAAAACAAACTTAAACTAACTATACTAACACTAATTATAAACTACTAACTATTCTATCTACAAACTACTAATTACTCTTATAATAACTCAAATCAACTACCTAATTATCAATTTTAATTAAAATTTATCCACAAATGTACATTACATACAAACTACAGATTTGAATAAAACCTGTGAAACTAATTTGCTTGCTGTCCCAAGACATCGAAGATAACTCTTTTTTATTTTATAATTTATGAATAAGAAATTAAACTAACTGAAATTAAAACAAATCGAAATTATATTTATATTAAACTACTTAATAAAAGCAGCAAACTAAATACTAATTGACCTGGAAACGCTCCAAGTCTGTCCTGTGTAAGATTGCTTCTAAGCTGTTTGGAGGAGGGAAACTCACACCAGTTGATCCGTATGCTTCTCGTAAATGATCAGCTATGCTGCTTCTTGAAGTATGTTACAGGACAAACAAGACATAAAAGAATATCATAACAGTTTTCTGATTATAAATTCGTGCAAAAGGGGAAACCTATTATGCATCAAACTTATATATTACAGTTCGATTTATGAAGAAGACAAAGCTATGATTCACAAATTGAACTAACAACTGTTAAGTCTTTTATCTACTTGGAAGAAACAAGATATAGATAACAATAAATAAGATTATATCATTTGCATTTGATTCAGGTAGCTAAAGCAATACTAAACCATAAACAAGCTGATATACAAAACATGGAACAAAGTGTTGATATATTGAAAAGCGAA
>SNQJ01S0015014.1:138688-161393 GCA_010110895.2 Picea sitchensis | reverse complement strand
CACCTCCCTTATTCCTCCTTCACCGCCCTGCACATTTACTTCCACCTAACTCTTTATTACCCTTATCCCCTTCGTAAAGGCCTTATCCCAATATTAATTGCTTTATCCCCTATTAATTGCCTTATCCCTTATTTATTTGCCTTGTCCCTTATTTATATATTTCCCTTTTACATATTGGTTACGTTATCCCCTTATGGGATACGTAACCCTATTTAACATTACATTTTATTTTTAACCATTAATTTAATACTTAATCAATTAATGACTCACTTAATAATTAATTATTCATTAACCCTCATGTACACTATTTAATAATATCCAATTAGAATTATTATTATTGATATAAATACAATTTAGATAATCTTTAGGATTATTATTAAATTAACCATCTTAATAGTTAAGGGTCATTACAAGCTAAGATAGAGGTCCCCATGTATGAGGGAAATCTAGATGTTGAAGAACTATTGGATTGGATAAGGTCCATGGACAAACACTTCAACTATGAAGATGTTGATGAGGAGAAGAAGGTGAAGCAAGCAGTCACCAGACTAAAAGGGCATGTAGCACTATGGTGGGACGAACTGTAGGCTGAGAGGAGAAGTAAAGGAAATCAGAGGATAAATAATTGGGACAAGATGATATTCAAAATTAAGGCTAAGTTCATACCCAAAGACTGCTAGATCAATCTATTCAGGAAGCTACAGAACCTGAGATAGAAAGGGATGACATTCAAAGAGTACACCGAGGATTTCTACTAGCTGAACATTAGAACTGGACAATGGGAGAGAGACGAAGAGAAAGTCGCCAGATATATAAATGGCTTGAGATATGAGATCCAATATGAGATCATCTTGGTGTCAATCAGGACTGTGGAAGATGCTTATCAGTTTGCGCTGAAGGCAGAGGAGAAGATAGCCAGAAAATAGAACCAGCGAGGAAGAGGTAAAAGCATGGTCCCAAGCAAAAGTAAGGGATTTAACCATGAGAGAGCACATCAGTCTAAGGATGAGGCTAAGAAACCACACAATCACTCAGAACAAGGAGCAAGTTCACGAGGGAGACAAAGTGGTGGAAGAAACTCTTCTAGAGGAAGAGGCAGAGTAGGAGTAAGATGTTATGCATGTGGAAAGATAAGACATATGTCTTGGGAATGTACCAAGAAGAAGAAGGAAGGAGGAGAAGCTCACATTTCAGAAGAACAATGAAGAGATGTTGAGGCAGAAGGAGTAGAGGATGGAGCATCCCTAATGTTGAGAAAAGTTCTCCTAAAACCAAAGGCAGAAATTGAAAATCCAGTGCAGAGAAACAGTCTCTTTAGGACAACTTGCAAGACTAAGGATAAAGAATGCAAGGTGATCATTGATAGTGGGAGTATTGACAACCTAGTATCCACAGAGATGGTGGAGAGATTGGAGATGAATACAACTGCACATCCAAGGCCATACAAAGTCTCATGGCTGCAAAAAGGACACGAGGTAATAATGACTAACCAATGCCTGCTCGAAATTAAAATAGGAGGATATAAAGATGAAATCCTATGTGATGTAATTCCCATGGATGTATGCCACATTTTGTTGGGGAGACCATGGTAGTTTGACAGAAATGTCATTCACGATGGAAGGAAAAATACATATACATTGGAGAAGAATGGTAGGACGCATATGTTGCTACCAATGGAGGAGAAGAGAGAGAAAGAGGAAGTCAGCACAAGCATTCTTCTCATGAGTGGGAAGGAACTCCTGAAAGAAGTCAAGGAAGAACAAGATATGCAGTTCATTGTGGTGAGGAAGCCTAGAGTCATCCTTACGAGTACATCAATGGATGATTTTCCTGAAGAAGTTCAAGAGTTGCTGGATAATTTTTCTGATATAGTGGTGGATGAGATGCCAAACTCATTGCCACCCATTAGGAGTATCAGTCATCATGTCGAATTGATACCAAGATCAAGCCTGTCGAACAAGGAAACATACATATTAACACCTCGAGAAAATGAGGAGGTGAAGAATCAAGTCCAAGAATTGTTGGATAAGGGTTTGGTCAGAGAAGGTTTCAGCCCATGCATAGTACCAACTGTGTTAATCCCAAAACAAGATGGAGGATGGAGAATGTGCATAGAATCGAGAGCCATCAACAAGATCACCATCAAGTACGGATTCCCTTTAACGAGAATGGATGATTTAATGGATTGCTTAAGTGGAGAAAATTTATTTTCTAAGATAGATCTGAAAAGTGGATATCACCAGATCAGGATGAGAGAAGGTGATGAATGGAAAACAACCTTTAAGATGAATGAAGGCTTGTATGAGTGGCTAGTTATTCCATTTGTCTTAACGAATGCCCCAAGCACTTTTATGAGGCTGATGAACGAAATTATGAAAGATTTCATTGGCAAGTTCGTGGTTGTATATCTGGACGATATATTGATCTTTAGCAGGACTAAAGAGGAGCATTTGAGGAACCTAATGCTAGTAATGAGGAGGCTACATCAAGAGAAGTTATTGATCAATTTGAAGAAGTCCTCTTTTATGAAGACATAACTCATTTATTTGGGCTTCGTGATCTCTTCGAATGAACTGAAGATGGATCCAGAGAAGGTGAAAGCGATTAGAGAGTGGTCGTCACCAAGGATCATGTTCGAGGTAAGGAAATTTCAGGGTTTAGCAAGTTTCTATAGGAAATTCATTAGAGACTTAAGTGGGATTTGTGCACTCATGATGGATACAATAAAGAAGTGGCACAAGTCTTTTAAATGGACAGAGGAGGCTGAAAGGAGCTTCAATATACTGAAGGAGAAGATAACAGAACAACCAATTCTGGTCTTGCTGAATTTTGGGAAGACATTTCAGGTAAGGTGTGATGAAAGTAGAGTTGCAATAGGAGTAGTTCTGAGTCAGGTCAATCGACCTGTTGCGTATTTCAGCGAGAAGATGAATGAGACTAAGAGGAAATACTCCACATATGACAAGGAGTTCTATGCCATAATTCAAGCTTTGAAGAAATGGAGCCATTATCTTGTCCCACAAGAGTTTGTCTTGCACAAAGATAACCAAGATTTACAATTCATAACCCAACAAGAAAAACTGAACCAGAGGCATGCAAAATGGGTTGAATTTATGCAAAATTTTACTTTTTTCATAAAACATATTGTCGGGAATCCTAAAAAAGTTGTTGATGCATTAAGAAAGAGATGTTTGATCATGCAGGAATTCCAGGTGAAGAACTTGGGGTTTGAACACCTTAAGAATATGTATTGTGATGATATAGATTTCAAGGAGCCTACGAAGCATGTACAAGCCCTGTACTGAGAGATAGAAGTTAGTGGACATAGTATATGGTTCGGGAAGGATTGTTGTTTAGAGAAAATCAATTGTGCATACCAAGATGCTCAATGAGGGACAATCTTCTGAAGGAGAAACATAGTGGAGGGTTGGCTGGACATTTCGGCCATGATAAAACATTTGCACAGTTCAGGAGTTCATACTATTGGCTAGGTATGAGAACTGAGGTGATAAAATTTGTGAACAAATGTAGGATCTGTCAACATGCAAAGGGGAAAAGACAAAACACTAGATTGTATCAACCATTGCCAATACCGAAGAGGCCTTGGGATGCAATAAGCATGGATTTCATGTTGGTATTTCCAAGAACACAAAGGAGATACGATTCTATATTTTTGGTGGTGGATAGGTTCTCAAAGATGGCACATTTCATCCCATGCCAGAATATTAGTGATGCAACACATATTGCAAATCTATTTTTCAGAGAAGTTGTGAGACTTCACGGTCTACCCAGGAGCATTGTCTCAGATAGAGACAAAAAATTTGTTGGTCACTTTTGGAGAACGTTGTGGAAGAATATGGGGAAAAATTTGTCCTTCATCTCATCTTATCACACTCAGACAGATAAGTAGACTGAGGTGGTAAATATAAGTTTGGGAAACTTATTGAGAAGCCTGGTTACTGAACACCATAACCAGTGCGATCAGATTCTGCCACAAGCATAATTTGCATACAATGACTCACCAAACAGGAGCACTGGAAGGATCCCACTCCAAATACTATATGGAATGCAACCCAAGGGAGTGTATGAGTTAAGGGACTTGGAACAGGGTGAGATCAGGAGCGTTGGAGTAGAGGATTTGGATGCAGAGATGCAGAAACTCCATAGTCAGATCAAAGAATAATTATAGAGTTCTAACAAGAAATACAAGCATAGAGTTGATCAACATTATAGGGAACTTCAATTTGAAGTGGGAGATCATGTTTTAGCACATCTCAGGAAGGAATGGTTCCCTAGGGGAACATATAACAAATTGAAGATGAAGAAGATAGGACCCTGTAAGATCTTGAGGAAGTTTGATGCAAATGCCTATGAGATCGAGCTGCCAGATGGTGTGGGTATTTCACACATATTCAATGTTTCAGACCTGTACCCTTATAGGAAATATGGCATAGAAGGGTCATAAGATCAAGGAAAGATTCAGTGGGAGAAACATATTCCTGTGGTAGAAAAGTCGCAGATGGAGAAAATTGTTGATCAGAGGATTGGCAAGAAGACCAGGAGGAAAACCTATTTTGAGTATCTAGTCAAATGGAAGGGACACCCAATTGAAGATTCCAGTTGGGAAACCGAAGCTACTATCAAGAAGTACGGAAAATCAGTAGAGGAGCTCATGGATAGGAGTCCATGAAGTTTTTTCAAGGGGAGTATGATGCAGGAGCATCATTGGCAAGCACACAGAGGTAGGACCACTCTACATGTGAGAGTTCTTACAGAACTTCTACATGGGCAGATGCAACAGATTTCAGAATCTGCCTCCACTCAGCGCCGAAAATTCACCTTTGGAGGCACACTGGAACCAGTGCCAAATTTTACCCTTTGAGGCAAAGTTTTGAAATTGTAAACAGAGCAGGAGTTTCCACTTTGGCTCTGGAATATGACTGAACTAAGATAGTGTAGTATGAATTTTAGAGTAGGCAAGTAGCCAGGGAAAACCCTAGAAATGTTTTGAGTTATGTAGAAGTTTGTACACACAGTTAGAGAGGCGAGAATACAAAGAGAAATTAGTTGTAAGAGAAAAATTGTGAGTTAACAGGAAATCTCAGTTTTTTTGAGTTACTGTAAGTCTGAATGTATTTTGTAGCCATTGGGAACTTGTGAATATAACATAATGGAAAATTGATTCAAATTTATGGTGTGTGGACTGTGTGCATTTTCCTGTCATTTCTGTCTACATGAACAAGTGGATGGAACTGTGAGTTTTTTTTTTAGTTTCAATTATTTCTCTTCATTGAAGCTCTACAAGGTGTGCATCGAACGAAAAGAGAACATCAGGTGATCAGGAGGAATATATATGTGAGAAACCCCTTGGATCCAAGCTATTGGAATCCCTTAGATGCAAGGAGTGCATGGGAATTCGAGGCCTACACAAGGAGAAGCTCAGGAGGGATAACACTTCAGAAAGTGTTATCAATATCTGGGAATGCATTTCCTATAAGGAATGAAGACCGAGTCTTCGAAGACTTAGAAAATAGTCTAATTCTGAAGTGAGTAAAAGATCAGGAGGAAGAACGCCATCGAGCATTGGATCATGTTGGAGAATCCCGTGGACCATCCGTATTGAGGAAGGAGCACAAAATTTAACACTCTGTAGATCTAGAGGAGGAGGTCTTGAAGATCTGAACAAATGATGGGAAACTCTCGAGGAGAGTCGCAAAATACCTCAAGCCGTTGGATCAAGTGGAGTTGCGAGGAGGTCAATGATGAGGAAGATATATGACTGTAGATCGGGAGGGCGTTATGAGCCGTTGATCAGGCACCTCGAGCTTCTGACATTTCGGCATTTCGGTATTTTGGAAACTAGGGGTTTGAAAGACAGAGGAGCAGGACCCTTGCATCATGATTCCATGAATCACGAAACCCTAAAAGAGCGAACGCCAAGACTTTTTGGTGGTTCAGTATTTTGGCAACCAAGTGTTCGAAAGACAGAGGAGTGGGATCCTTGCATCATGATTCCCTGAATCATGAAACCCCGAAAGAGTGAATGCCAAGGCATTTCAGTGGTTCAGTATTTTGACAATCGAGGGTTCGAAAGATAGAGGAATGGAACCCTTGCATAGAGATTTCCCGAATCACAAAGCCACGAAAAAGCGAACACCAAGATATTTCAGTATTTAGGCAACTGGGATTTCCTAGGAGAAGAGATATCCCTTGCACCCAGGTTTCGCGAAATGTGAAAACTCGAAAGAATAGGCGCCGGGACATTTCAACATTTCGGCAATTGAGAATCCCAAAGAGCAGAGAAGCTGCTTGCATTCTGATTTCACAAAACGCGAAAAACCGAAGGAATAGGTGCTGGGACATTTTGGCATTTTGAAAACTGGGGGTCCGAAGGATGAAAAAATAGGACGTTTGACTTGCAAAGTCCCGATCCCCGATAAGCACCCTTTTTGGCTTAGCGCAAGGACACGACTCTTGGTCGTGTGCTATGGGAGCTCAAGCTTGGTGCTTGGAAAAGGTCAAATATGCATTAGTGAGGGACCTATGTGTTCGTTTGAAGGGTTCCATTTTGGAACCAGAAGATACCGACTGAGAGGTTGCGCAACCCAGGAAAGGGATAGGGGGTCTGCATCAGTTAGCATATCCTCCAAATTGATCGTCATTTTAGTGGCAGTTCCACTATATTTAGCAGATTCTGCTAGTTTAGTGGTCGCTCACCAAATTTAATGTAGGAACATGCCAAAATTGTTTTAACGGTTCGCCAAAATGTGGAGGCCCATGGGATTAGACCCAGAGACCTCTGCCAACCAACAACCTAAATTTAGCCAATCTACCAGCATGACAACAAACTCATTTATTACATAAACTACTCGGAAATATTATATAAGTAGGCATCTGGTTCAAGTTCAAGGAAGCATGATCATTCGAAATAGAACACCAATGCACAGAGCATGAGGAATTGAGTTCCTTCCTATGACCTTGTACGGCCTGTACAGAATCCGTAAGGACTATATGGATTTTGGCATGCAAATCAAGGCAAGGGTGCCTCTTGGGTCCATAAAGTGCCTACCTCAGGTCGAGGCATGGAGATATACATTTTTAAGTAAAATGATGCCACAAACACAGTGGTGGTGTTAGTTTTCTGATCTGAGAAAAACTTCAGCATCTTAATTCCAGAATGAGTCATTTATTGCAGAGGAAGTGGCACAATAATCGAGGCAGAGTGTCTCTTGGGCCTAAAAGTGTTTGACTTGGATAGAGATGATTTGATAGTAATTTTTGGGTAATTCGATGACCCACATTCAATGACGAGGTTTGTTTTCGCAGAAGATATTCATATCAACAAGCTTAGTGTTAGAGAAACCAATGTAAGCATACTTTTTATTATATTGTTTTGTCATTAAATATTGTAGCATAACATGCGTGTTATAGGTATGAAGGAGCAGAGAGAAGTTGCAACAAGGCATCGAGATCAACTTATTCCTTCTATCTATTTGCTTATTATCTTCCTTCACATCAAATCAATCAGTTATATGTGATAGATAAATTGTGGCACTTGCATGACCATTGACAAGTGGCCAATGAAGTAGTTTTGATTCTCGTGGGTTCTAGGATCTTTTGTATGGGCTGCATATTTTTGTTTTAGATCTGAGTAGCAGATCTAAGGATTTTTATGGCTCCATGTTGATGCGGGTCATATTTTATTCTTCATCTTGTTATGTATTGAGTATGTTGGGATGATGTCCATCTCATCATCATGGATGCCTGAGTAGAACTTGTGAAGATGATACATTCTTGATCACATTCAAATTTTCTGTTGTCGTTACCGAATAGGGACTTTTGCCTTGCAACTTGTAAAGGAGGGACATCATTACATCGAGAATAATAAAGCGGTCAAGATTTGGAGCATGACCTAGAGAGGTAGCCCACTGCAAGGGTGAACTCAGTTATCAAGTGATGTGTCTTATCCATTATGTGTATTATGTTCTTATGTTGTTTTTCCATGAATTTTTGCACATAGGATGTTAAAATCAAGCATGACATATTGCACATAAGGAAGACTAAAGAGGTTTTCAGTCACATCCAATTCAAGCACATAGACTTCAACTTTACTTTTAATTGCAAATTGCTCAAGTAAAACAATGTATTACTCACCCTTTTGAAGGAGTGACAGAAACAACCAATTATTGGAAACTTATCGCTCTCGTGTTCAGATCATGTGGTGTCAAAGAAGGCTTGATACCAATTGCAAGTGTTGAAGATAAGGATGAAAAGGTCACCAAATCAACCATGGTTCAATGAGATTCAAGATCTCAACCAAATGATTCAAGCAGAGAATTTTGGATTGAATACATTGTTGCATGTTGCAGAAGAAGAAAATCAAAGGTTGCAAGAGAAGTTAAAATCCATGAAGATATAGACAAAGGAAGGCTCTACAAATGAGATGGTGATAAGGCCTTCTTGTGACCATGGAAGCTTCACCATTTATGGGTGTGAGGATGACAGTGAAAATGCATGCACACTTTTTCAAACAAATGAAGATGAGCTTCATGCATCTAGAAGCCAAGGAGGATTCCTAGAAGCATCTTCCACTGATCCTTCTCACCAAGAACAACTAGACACATCTCAAGAAGAAGACCAAGGGTCCCAGTCTGAGGTGGAGGTAAGTAAACCATGTGTAGTTCCTTTCTTGATTAATGCTGATGATTCTTTTGAAATCCTTGAACATCATGTCTCTTGGATTGACTTAAAGTTGATGAGAAAAATGGGATATGAAGGAGGAGGCCTTGGAACCAATGGCCAAGGTATTGTTGATCTCATTGAGGTAGTGGTTTGGCCTCGATATGTAGGGATAGGCTATGTGTCAAAAGATGTTGGAGAAATATCCAAAACCATTCAGGAATAAGACCCCAGGACAGTCACTGAGACTCCAAAGGTCAACAATTCATTAGGAGATGAAACTGTTTCAGTGTAGGGTGAGAGCACAAATTCTCATGATCGAGGATTCGAGACATCTCTAGGGAGAGATGAACATCACAATGATAGATTTAAGACCAACTCTTCTTTCCAGTCTGACTCCAGAGGAAACAACCTGAGGTATAAGAAATCTCGAAACTCTAAAATGGAATTTGATTATAAGCATGTTAATCATATAAAAAAAAGATTTTGGAATCAAAGACCATGCACTTTTTGTGGTTTGAATAACCACCCAGTCTCCCAGTGTTGGAAGAGAAAATACTTGCGCAGGAAGGTTATTGCAACTAGGAGAAGGACAAGGATGGAATATTTCCTTCCACACATGGAAAAGAGTTGGGTGAATGCACCTCTGAAGGAGAAAGGCTACTAAACCCATTGTAGAAAAGATGGACATCATGAGGCCACTTATTGGGTCTTACATCTATATCTACATCCCAAGAGGGATAAGAATACCAGGAAGTCACCTCCAAGGGAGACATCCAGTCAGACAATACTGCAGGAAAATATGCCACCAAGAGAATACCAACTAATAGAGAAAGGACAACTCAATAAAAAAGACATGTTCAACAAAATGGTTGAACAAATGAGGAAAATCCTTTTGAGTTAGTCGAGAGTGGCCATATTTGTGAATCACATGTTGTGATTCAAACCCCATAGAAGGGTATTGTGTAAAAGTGGTAACTGTTGATATCACTTTTTTTTTTTTTCTGGCACATGTTAATATTGTTAGGCCTTGTAAGGTAGTTTGGGTAAGGGTTTCTTATTGTAAGTCCAATGGACATGAAACTTAATGTAATGAATTTTTTGGGACCAAAAGTCTTTTCAGCTGGGAGGCATGATCCGAATGGATCTCAGGAACATGAAAGAAGTTTCAGAAGTGTCCCAGAACACACAGAAGCGACCCAGGGTGCTCAGAATGGCTTATGTAGATAGAAAAGAGAAAAATTTCAAAGTTCCCAAAACTCCATTAAAATGGCAGGATTGAGAAGAGTGCGTCGCAATATTTCCAATGACACAAACAACTTGAAAAACGGAGTTACAGATCAAAATATATAAGAGGTCAAAGTTTTGGTCAACCTAGCGGATGAGTCAACATTTGTACTGCTACCGTCAGCATCTGTATAATCAATCAATTATATTTGATAGAGAAATTGTGGCACTTTCATGGCCATTGACGAGTGGCCAATGAAGTAGTTTTGAATCTCGTGGGTTCTAGGATCTTTTGTATGGGCTGCATATTTTTGTTTTAGATTTGAGTAGCAGATCTAAGGATTTTGATGGCTCCATGTTGATGGGGATCATATTTTATTATTAATCTTGTTATGTATTGAGTATGTTGGGATGATGTCCATGTCAGCATCATGAATGCCTAATGAGTAGAACTTGTGAAGCTGATACATTCCTGATCACATTATGATCTTCTGTTGTCATTACCGAAGAGGGACTTTTGCCTTACTACTTGTAAAGGAGGGAGATCATTACATCGAGAATAATAAAGAGGTCAAGCTTTGGAGCATGCCCTGGAGAGGTAGCTCACTACAAGGGTGAACTCAGTTATCAAGTGACATGTCTTATCCATTATGTGTATTATGTTCTTATGTTGTTTTTCCATGAATTTCTGCACATAGGATGTTAAAATCAAGAATGACATATTGCACATAAGGAAGACTAAAGAGGTTTTCAGTCACTTCCAATTCAAGCACATAGACTTCAACTTTACCTTTAATTGCAAATCACTCAAGTAAAATAATGCAATACTCACCCTTTTGAAGGAGTGACAGAAACAACCAATTATTGGAAACTTATCGCTCTCGGGTTCAGATCATGTGGTATCAAAGCAGGCTTGATACCGATTGCAGGTGTTGAAGCTAAGGATGAAAAGGTCACCAAATCAATCGTGGTTCAATGAGATTCAAGATCTCAACCAAATGATTCAAGCAGAGAATGTTGGAGTGAAGACATTGTTGCATGTTGCAGAAGAAGAGAATCAAAGGTTGCGATAGAAGTTAAAATCCATGAAGATATAGACAGAGGAAGGCTCTACGAATGAGATGATGATAAGGCCTTCTTGTGACCATGGAAACATCACCATTTATGGGTGCGAGGATGACAGTGAAAATGCATGCACACTTTTTCAAACAAATGAAGATGAGCTTCATGCATCTAGAAGCCAAGGAGGATTCCTAGAAGCATCTTCCACTGATCCTTCTCACCAGGAACAACTAGACACATCTCAAGAACAAGACCAAGGGTCCCATTCTGAGGTGGAGGTAAGTAAACCATGTGTAGTTCCTTTCTTGATTAATGCTGATGATTCTTTTGAAATCCTTGAACATCATGCTTCTTGCATCGACTTAAAGTTGATGAGAAAAATGGGATACAAAGGAGGAGGCCTTGGAACCAATGGCCAAGGTATTGTTGATCTCATCGAGGTAGTGGTTTGGATTTGATATGCAGGAATAGGCTATGTGCCAAAAGATGTTGGAGAAATATCCAAAACCATTTGGGAAGAAGACCCCAGGACAATCACTGAGACTCCAAAGGTCAACAATTCATCAGGAGATGAAATTGTTTTAGTGCAGGGTTAGAGCACAAATTATCATGATCGAGGATTCGAGACATCTCCAGGGAGAGATGAACATCACAATGATAGATTTAATACCAACTATTATTTCCAGTTTGACTCCTAAGGAAACACACTAAGGTATAAGAAATCTCAAAACTCTAAAATGGCATTTGATTATAAGCATGTTAATCATATAAAAAAAAACTTTTGGAATCAAAGACCATGCACTTTTTGTGGATTGAATAACCACCCAGTGTCCTAGTGTTGGAAGAGAAAATCCTTGTGCAGGAAGGTTATCACAACCAGGAGAAGGACAAGGATCGAATATTGCCTTCGACACATGGAAAAGAGTCTGGGGAATGCACCTTTGAAGGAGAAAGGCTACTGAAGCCATTGTAGGAAAGATGGACATCATGAGGCAACTTGTTGGGTATTACATCTAGATCTACATCCCAAGAGGACTAAGAATACCAGGAAGTCACCTCCAAGGGAGACATCCAGTCAAACAATACTGTAGGAAAATATGCCACCAGGAGAATACCAACTAATAGAGAAAGGATAGCTCAGTAAAAATACATGTTCAACAAAATGGTTGAACAAACAAGGAAAATCCTTTTGAGTTAGTCGAGAGTGGCCATATTTGTAAATCACATGTTGTGATTTAGACCTCGCAGAAGGGTATTGTGTAAAAGTGGTAATTGTTGATATCACTTTTTTTTTTTTCTGGCACATGTTGATATTGGTAGGCCTTGTAAGGTAGTCCGGGTAAGGGTTTCTTATTGTAAGTCCAATGGACATGAAACTTAATGTAGTGAATTTTTTGGGACCAAAATTCTTTTTAGTTGGGAGGCATGATCTGAATGGATCTCGAGAACATAAAAGAAGTTTCAGAAGTGTCCTAGAACACACAGAAGTGACCCAGGGCCCTCAGAATGGCTTCAATAGATAGAAAAGAGAAAAAATTCAAAGTTCCCAAAACTCCATTAAAATGGCATGGCTGAGAAGAGCGCGTCTCAAGATTTCCAACAACACAAACAACTCGTCAAACAGAGTTACAGATCAAAATATATAAGCAGTCAAAGTTTTGGTCAACCTAGCGGATGAGTCAGCATCTATACTACTGATGTCAGCATCCATATAATCCACGTTTCAAGAATAGAGAGTGACACATTTAATTATGACATCAACATGCCACGTGATAGCACCAGATGCTGCCTTGTGTCACTCAAATTCGAGCTTTTCAGGGCACCACGTGGACAACTAAAAATGTGCCATGTGGCACCCCCAGGTGATGCCACGTGGCACCACCCAGAAGGTGCCACATGTCCAGGATGACATGGAGGTGACATCAATGCATTTCATGGACAAATCAGAGAATGCCACGGGGCCCAATAGGGAGGGGCCATGTGGCACCCCAAAATATACAAGGACCCTATGTGCAAAAATATTTAATATATATATATATATATATATATATATATATATTAAAGGTAGCCACCAAATCTATGGTGGTTCTTCTATAAATGGCATATTATGTCAAATATAGCAACATCTAACTATGCGACAGATATAGTTAGCATCTCCGCGAAATTCGTCATCATTTTAGTGGCAGTTCCACTATATTTAGCAGATTTTGCCAGTTTAGTGGTCGCTCACAAAATTTAACAAAGGCATGTGCCAAAATGGTTTTAACTGTTCGCCAATCTACCAACATGCCAAAATGGGGAGGCCCATGGGATTAGACCCCGATACCTCTGCCAACCAACGACCTAAATTTAGCCAATCTACCAACATGCCAACAAACACATTTATTACACAAATTGCTTAGAAATATTATATAANTATATATATATATATATATATATATATATATTAAAGGTAGCCACCAAATCTATGGTGGTTCTTCTATAAATGGCATATTATGTCAAATATAGCAACATCTAACTATGCGACAGATATAGTTAGCATCTCCGTGAAATTCGTCATCATTTTAGTGGCAGTTCCACTATATTTAGCAGATTTTGCCAGTTTAGTGGTCGCTCACAAAATTTAACAAAGGCATGTGCCAAAATGGTTTTAACTGTTTGCCAATCTACCAACATGCCAAAATGGGGAGGCCCATGGGATTAGACCCCGATACCTCTGCCAACCAACGACCTAAATTTAGCCAATCTACCAACATGCCAACAAACACATTTATTACACAAATTGCTTAGAAATATTATATAAGCAGGCATCTGGTTCAAGTTCAAGGCAACATGTGCATTCGGAGTAGAAAACTAGCACACAAAGCATGAGGAAATGAGTGCCTTCCTACAGCCTTGTGCGACCTGTACGAAATCCGTAAGGACTGTACAGATTTTGGCATGCAAATCGAGGCAAGGGTGCCTCTTGGGTCCATAAAGTGTCTGACTCAGGTCGAGGTGTGGAGACAGTCATTTTTAGGTAAAATGATGCCATGACCGCAGTGGTGGTGTTATTTTTATGATCTGAGAAAAAATTCATCAGATTAATTCCATAATGAGTCATTTATTACAGAGGCAATGACACAGTAACCGAGACTGAGGTGTCTCTTGGGCCTGAAAGTGATTGCCTCGGATGGAAACGATTTGAAAATCATTTTTGGGTAATTCGATGATGCGAATTCAATGACGAGGTCGGTTTTTGAAGAAGAGATTCATATCAGCAAGCTAAGTGTTGAATAAACCAATGTAAGAATGCTTTTTATTATACTATTTTTTCATTAAATGTTGCAGCATAGCATGTGTGTTATAGGTCTTAAGGAGCAGAGAGAAGCTACAACAAGGCAACAAGATCAACTTATTCCTTCTATATATTTGTTTATTATTTTCTTTCACAAAAAATCAATTAGTTATATGTGATAGAGAAATTGTGGAACTTGCATGACAAGTGGCCAACGAAGCAGTTCTGATTCTTGTGGGTTCCAAGATCTTTTGTATGGGCTACATATTTATGTTTTGGATCTGAGAAGCAGATCTAAGGATTTTGATGGCTCCAAGTTGATGGGGGTCATATTTTATTCTTCATATTGTTATATATTGAGTATGTGGGGATGATGTACATGTCAACATCATGGATACCTCATGAGTATAACTTGTGAAGTTGATACATTCTTCTGCCAATGTAGCCACACTTTGTCACCCACCTCGAAGTTATGTTGCACCCGATGTTGATCATGCCACTGCTTGTACTTATCATTGGCTCTATCCAATATGTCATGAACCTATTCACGAATTTGTTGAATGCATTCAATGAAGTTGTTCACCTTGGGAGCTTCAGACAGGACATGATACAAATTAGCCTGAGTAGCTGCAGATGGTATGGCTATGTCAATGGGACATAGTGGTTGGAATCTCAAGCCCACTTGAAAGGGGATGTGGTCGGTTGAGCTGTGGAGGGCCTAGTTATAGCTACGTTGTACATAGGGGATGCTCTCATTCCATGTGTGTAAATGATTTTAGTTGTACATGTAAAAAATGTGTACGATCATCTTGTTGACGACCTCTATCTGGCCATCAGTTTGGGGATGGAAAGTTGTGGACTTGGTGAGCTTGGTGTCTAGCATTGACTAGATCTTGGACCACAATGTACTGAGGAACCTGCTATCCCAATCTTATATGATAGACTGTGGGACCCCAAAGTGTACCCACACTCATTCAATGAAGAGTTTAGAAGTACCTTATGTTGTGGTATTCTTCTTGTAGACCGCCATAATGGCCATCTTCGAGAATCGATCGATGATCATGAAAACACAGTCGTTTCCATTATTAGTATAAGAAATTCCCAACATGTAATCCATGGATATGGAATCCCAAGGTTGAATAGGGGTAGGAAATAGAGTATAGAGGTCTTTCTTCTTGATGGTCGGTTTGGAAATGGTGCAGGGAGTGCAGGATTTGATGTACGTCCCAACATCTTGTCGAAGGTTTGGCCAAAAGAAATAATTTTGCAGTACTCCCATTGTTTTTTCAACCCCAAAATGCCCAACGACCTGACTATAGTGCACTTCCCAAATAATCTTGGCACCCTCGCTTGAAGGAACACAAAGGTGTCCTAGGTGACATAGTAGTGCATCCTGGAGGTGAAAATTTGGAACTCGATTACCCTCCAAGAACGTCTTCTATGTGTGGAAAAAATATGGATCACTCTTGTAGAGAATCAACAATCAAAATTCTTATTCCCATAAGAGTTGAGCATGGTGGTTATCGCCACGATCGGTGGTCGCCTGAGGCAGCCTGCAACATTATTGGTGTTTCCCTTCTTGTACTTGATGTTCAAATGAAACTATTGCAGATATGTAGACCACTTATGATGATGATGGTTCTGCAACTTCCCTTCTATCTGTATGAACTGCAAGGTTCGGTGGTCTGTGCGAATGATTTTTTCCTTCCCCAAAATGTAATGCTTCCACTTTCAACAAGCCTGCATGATGGAATACATTTCTTTTTCATAAGTGGTATACTTTCGGACTATGTCAGACAATGTCGCACTGTGATATGCCACTAGATGCCCCTGTTGAGTAACAACTTCCCAAGTAGCATAGTCAGAGGCATTTGTCTCGATATTGAATGGTTTTTGCAAGTTTGGTAATGTGAGCATCGGGGTGCAACAAAGGGAATTTTTCATTTCTGTGAATGCCTTATGTTGAGATTTCGACCAAAATAATTTTTATTTCTCTCCTCCCTTGGTGACTTGACTCAATGGCCAAGTGATATGAGAGAATCCCAACATGAACCTGTGGTATAAATTAGCAAGACCTAGAAAGCTACGAAGCTCTGTTAGAGTGGTCGGGGTTGGCCAATCTTAGATGAATTGGATCTTGGTTCGATCCACATGCACCTCATGCTCATCAATAATGTATCCTAGATATTGAATTTGGGTCATGCCAAAAGTGCACTTCTCCAAATTGGCACACAACTTGTGTTTCCGTAGTGTTTGGAGGACCCGTCGGATGTGGCAGAGGTGTTCTTCCCTAGCCTGGCTGAAGATTAGGATGTCATCCATGTACACTACTACAAAAGAGTTAATGAATGGTCACAAGATGTCATCCATCAGGCTCATGAAGGTTGTGGGAGCATTCATCAACCCAAAAGGAATGACCAACCATTTGAAAAGGCCCTCCTTTGCTTTGAAGGTAGTCTTCCACACATCATATGGTTTGATTGGTACCTAGTGATACCCAGAATTCAAGTCAATCTTGCTGAAATATTTCTCCCTTTTGATTTGGTACATAAGGTCATCAATCAATGGGATCGAGTACCTATTCTAAACGATGTTCTTTTTCATCACTTGATAGTCAATACAGAGTCTCCAACTACCACCGTTCTTCTGTACCAACACGATTGGGCTCCCACAAGGCGATGAATTTGGCCGGATGTGACCTTTCTGTAGCAACTCCTGGATCTGTCTTTTGATTTAATTGTTCTCCATAAGAGAGCATCGATAGATAGGTCCATTGTCCAACGATGCACCTGGGGTTAGATCGATTGGGTGATTGACCTGACAGTGTAGAGGCACCCATGTGGGTGAGGTCAATATGTCCCATTACTCCTCCATGACCTTGTCCATTCATTGTTGTCATGTGGAGGAGCCATGTCTAGAGGTCGTGGACATAGTCTTCTTCTTTCCCAAAGGGTAGATCATCTGGAAAACAAAATTCTCAGTTTTGAAATGAGCTTACTACATTTTTTTGTAGTAACCAAAGAGATAGCGACAAGCGGTGGTACCTCTAGTATCCTATACAAATTATTTCCCAAGGTAACAATAACAACGTGAGGCTAGGATTCATACATAGCATGTCACTTCTACAAGTATGGTTGTCCTAATAATACATAAAAAACATCAACAAGAGAAATGTCACATAATACTTCATTAGTGAAGGGCTTGATGTTGTAGGGAAGGTGACATTGTTGGTTGACGCAGAGTTCCCTTCCTTATTGAAGCCACTCTATGGTGTACAGTTGTGGGTGTGTTGTGGTCGGCAAGCCCAACCTCTTTATGAACTATGCTGAAATGAGGTTCTTTTAGCTCCCATTGTCCACAATGAACTGTAGTGAGGAACCCTTTACCCACATCTGGGAGTGGAAGAGACACTCCTCCTCCTTTGGATCTTTCGGTTCTTCCTTTTGGATCTTCATGGCAGAAACAATGGCATTGGGATCTGCATTAATACTCTTATTCCCTCTATAATTCCCCTTCTTGACCTATGATTCAGTGTCAGAGAATGCATCTAATTTAGAATCCCTCATCTCGACCACCATTGAATGTTTGGCCCGACACTCACTTGTGTTGTGAGTGGAGCTCTTATGGAACTCACACCACTTTTTTGTGTCCTTCTTCAGATTCATGGTGTTTTTCTTTGCTTGCAGATTTGGCAGGTTGTATTGATCCACCATGCCTTGGATTTGTCCTTTTTTCTGAGGTTTGGGGGCACCTTTTGATTGATTTTGATTCGCATATCCAAAGTCTTGCTTCTTTTGTTTGAATTTCTGCTCAATCTTGGCAACATACTCATATGTCGTACCAAGTGAGGAGATGTCGAGGAAATCCATTTCCTCCTGAATGTATCTGTGTAGACAATTGTGGTACAACAACACTAAATGTTTCTTTGAATATTTGATACCCAACTTTGTGCACATGGTATGGAATAGATTCGTCAGCTCATGCACATCTTCATCCCTTTGTTGTCGCAACATAGTCCATTGTATGTACTTGTCCTCATATCTCCCCATGGGATAATATTGTTCCTTGATGGCATCTTAGAAATAATTCCAAGTGGGTAGGACCGAGAACAGGGAGGGTTCCTCCTCATCCTTTTTCTCACAATAGGTTTCCCACCAGTCCTTGAGATGGGGGGAGACTTTGAGCAGTGAAAAAATAATCTTCTCCCAGTCGAAAAAGTCATGAATTGAGAAATATACTTCTAATAGATTCAACCATATATCTACGACGTATTCATCTATTTGACCACAAAATATGGGAATTTCAAAGTTTACTTGTACCTTAAAACGGGTTGCACCTCCAGAGTGGTTGTTGGATGCAGATGCACTGCCAGTGGGCTATCGTTGAAGGATCTGGGTGAAGTTATCCATCATCGTTTTCCTTTATTTTTCAAGGGCCTCCTTGAGAAATATTTTGATAGGATCTCCTCCTCCCTCGTCTTTCTTTTCATCCCCCATGGGGGCCCATCAGGGTTTGTGAGGCTTATCTTGCAAAGGTTCAACTAGAACGATCCCTGACTTCTTATACTTCAACCTCGTTGGGGACATGTAAAGAAGGATCAAGAAAGAGCAGTACGCTTTGATACCATGGATCTGGATTTATGTAGGAACACAATAGAATACATAAATAACTATGAATACAAAGATGCAACGTAAATAACACTTCATTTAATTAATATCAAAGAACTAGAATTTTACAGACAAAATAGAAATGAACTAGCTAGGGAATTGGTAGCTTATCTCTGAGAAGAGATGTGGTGGCTACAGGACTCTGAACTATGTGTTCCAATGAGGCTCAAAGGCCTATATATTATTGAGAAACAATGGAAACCATAAACATCCAAAAAACCTAACCCTAGGAGATGAAACACCAGAATATGGGCCATATCGGGGTAAATTGGTACATCAATTTCTCGGGGTTATAACTTTGGCATAATATCTCTGTTTGATGCATATGATACATCGTTAGAAATATCTATCCAAGGACTACAATTTTTGGCATTGTATTTCTTAATGTTATTTATTGATCGGTAGATGCCCAAAAAAACATCGTTTAGGGCCTCAAAACGACTTTGGAAGTTTAGGACCCGAAAAAATGCCAAAAATAGTAAATTGTGCTACAATTAAGAAAACTAAAAAACTGAAAGAAAAAATGGTGGGGGTCCAAGTGGAATAGGCGGGTGGGCACCATTATCCACCTGGATCAAGGATGTCCTTAATAACATTGATACATACATAAGAATATTTTTTTTAGTGCAATATGTAATCTCTAAATGCTTTCAATGCCTTGACTACAGAATATTCTTAATGATCTAGGTTTCTATACCTTAGTTAAACATATCTTAAAGTTGTACTAAATAAGGCTATAATCTTCTCTTGATTTTCTTCATTTTTTTGTAACAACACAACAACAATGTTATGTTTTGAGGAAAAAGAAAAAATGAATAATTCCGTATCATAATTTAGCCTGACCAAAAATGGAGATTCTCTCGATGCTTCCTTGATCCGCTAAAAAGAATATTTAGCTACAACAATACACTTCACCTCATGATTTTTCTTCATAATTTTAGTGATATGATTTGCCATATTAGAAAATTTTGGGACAAATCTCCTAATAAAATTGATTCTTCTGAGGAAGGATTGTATTTCTTTCTTATTTCTTGGAAGGGAAATTTGTTTAATTGCCTCCACTCTCTCTAGATATTTATTTACACCTTCCATTGATACTATATGACCCAATATATTTCCTTCAGTCATGGAAAAGTAAGACTTCTTAGGGTTCAAAAACATGCCAAATTTTTTGCACTTCAAAGAACTTTCCCTTAAATGCTTGATGTGATCTCTATCTATCTTAGAGAAGATAATCATGTCATCATGGTATATGGAAATGAATCTATAATTTTATCCCACAAAATATATGTCCATGGCTTGTTGGAATGTGTCTCCTACATTTATCAAACCAAAAGGAATTTTATCATAGATGAAAGTTCCCATAGGGTTGCAAAGGTTGTCTTTTCCCTATCTTCAAGACGCCTTGCCACCTAGTCATTGTTGAGGAAAAGATATGAAATGATCTTACTCAAGCATTTTCATATCTTTCTTGGCTAAATCAAGAAATATGGGAATATCACCATATGTTTATAGCCATCAAAATTGGTATCCTAATTCACAAGTATTGTTTACAAGTGCTTAGGCTGGTTTTTTTATTAAAACAAGATTGCTGAAAAATTCATTATTTATGTAATTTTTTGAACATAACAGATGTTGAAATAACTATAGAGACACAAGTAAAGACACAGAGTCAATAATTAAAATAGATGAGATATAAAGAAATCATTTATTTCATTCCAATTCATCAATGAATTGTTCTCTTTACAAAATTTACTGAGGAAGTTTTGGACCAAAGTCAAACTTAGAAGTCCTCGATGAAACATACAAAAGGACTTATGACAGTAAGTAAAAAACTTAAATCTAAAATTTGGATCATCTTTCCACAGATTGATGCCCACTCAACTCTACACAATAGCCTCTTTTAGTCATGAAATCTAATTCACAAACAAACAAGTCTACACAGACTATCAAAGATGGATCAACACCTCTGAAAAACGGGTGTCTAAATGATGTAATTCAACCATGAATCTTTCTATCCACAATAGGACCGTGCTATCATAAAAAAAAATTAGTCTTGTAATGAATTAAGGAATGAATGAAAACTAAAGTATCTCAACAAAACTCAAAGAGAAAATCTTAGTGTGCTTCTCCTTCTATTCTCCATTGTTCCTCCTTTTCCTTTTTCCTTTAAGCAATTTAGAATTGGTTGAAGTAGTTGAATCACTTCTTTAGTTAAGTTAACTAAAACTCAACAAAATTTTAGTTAAGGGGGGAAAGTAATAAAATCATAATAAAGGTTTTAAATAAATAATAACTAGTAGGTGGGACCCCTTGTGACTCCCTTTAGTTCTTTAATAGTCATAACTCATAACACAACTAGTTAATCAAACAAAAACATCCCTCCTTGTGACTCCTATAATCACTTTCATATTTTGACAATTTATATCAATGATAATTGAAATTATTTCCAAAAATATATTACCCATATATCCAAAAAAATAGTGTGTTGTCCAAAATTTGAGAAGTCAATTGTTCTCAACAATTAATAAATACAAACTTAAAATCCATATTTTCCACTCTTGGAGGCAATATTTTCCTACTTGTTGTTGTCCCCTTTTGATATCTTTGAATTTTCCTTAGGTTGTGTGGATCCTTTAGGCCTAATCTCATTGATAAGATGAGAGCAATCATCTCTCAAATGCATGCGAGAGGACACATATTTATCAGAGTCATTTGAGAGTGAGGAAGGGGCAGCAATGGTTTTTCCTTTGTCAGGATCATGGTGGGCCTTGGTTTTTAACCTTTTTATTGTATGGGAAGACTTTACTTGTGAGTGGACAGGGGCATCTTGGACTTTATTAATAGGTGGAGGAGCAGGTAGAGACAAGTTAGGCCAACCACGATGTTGGGAGATTTTCATGTGGGCGATCTCTTTCCATCCATTGTTTTTAGGGACTTCATCTTGCAGTGAGACATGAGGAGGCACTAGGATACCAAAGACCCGTGGGGCTTGGAATGGAGTCTTTTCAGGCCTAGGTTGGACCACTCCTTGCGCAATCCAGTTAAAAAATCCATCTTGAAATAGTTGGTCAACTCTTGCGAGTCTGCATCAAAGTGTATAGAGAATCTTGGCCTTCTAGGGCCCCTGTTCCAATTTCCTCTTCCTCAGTTACCCCTACCATGAATACCTATTCTAAAAAAAGTTTATTCATGTATGCATAATTGATTAGAAAACAATTTCTTTTACAACCATACATGAAAACTCTTTAAATATGAAATAAAATTTGGCTCAGCGACATATCAGACTCATGTAATCCAATCCATGCAAATCGTTTAATAGTTGTCAATGAGGAGGGGGTGAGAAAGGGTTATGGGATATGTGAGGGATTATATTGATAGAAAAGTGTTAAAATGAGGTGCGGGAAATCACGATTACTACTCATAAACATCAAACAATAAATTGTATCATAAACAAAAATAATTTATCACTATAATTCATCTCTGCAATCCTTTAACTATCATAATACATAACTTATCTTAACTAAAATTAAATTTTAGGAACATAGAGTGGATAGTGAATATGGGAAGGCGAGGGGAATTGTAATGTAATAAAAGTGAAGTAATGGTAGGGGAAAAGAGTGCATATTGTTCTAAAAACCAATTAAGTAATCCATAAAAATAGTTTTATATTCAATACAACTATTCCAACACCAATTAAAAAAATTACTGTGACCAATTAAACAATTACTCTATTAAAAATTGTTCATTTTCCCACATTCAATTTCCTTAAAAAAAATTCAATTAACACAGA
>SNQJ01S0015014.1:92602-117308 GCA_010110895.2 Picea sitchensis | reverse complement strand
ATAAAAATCTAATTCTACAGACTTAGCTACAGAATCATCTGATTCTGTAGCTAGTCTAAAATAATATACAGAATCGGAATTGAAATCAAATCAAATCTTTGAATGAGGTTTAATTCAATTGACATCCAATAATTACTTGAGAATGAATCATAAAATGAAAGAATTATACCAACATGATCCACATCATTTAACCAAGTACAAAGATAACAATACTCTGCTTCAATTATAGTCATGAGTCTGGAAAATGAAATCATATGTAACAGAATCGTAATCATGTCTCAATCAAATAGAATCCATCTGTAATGAGATCATTTGTCATTGCACGGTGAGCAAACAAGATGGATTTTCCTTTACCAAAATTGTTCCAGCCTAATGAATTACAACTGGGTTTGACCAATTCGTTTTTACACATTTAAAACCAAACCAAACAACAATCCAAACAAGAGAATTAATCGGCTGAGTTTAGCATATTTGTTGCAAATTATAATCGTTTTATGTTTTAGGTGTAGTTGCACAGGTTTAATGAGACCATTGTTTTTATAAAAACAGAGTAGTTATTTCCAAATTTAAATCGAACAGAGTGGTATTCATAATTTGGAAAATCGTATGACAGAGCACATCGTAACAACTACACTCCCGAAATTATTTGTCAAACACAGCATACGAATCATACAAGATCGAATCTGAGGGTAATCGTATTCTAAATAGAGTATGGAATTTCCCATGAGAGGTGAATACAGAGTGAATTGTATTGAAACCACACCATTAATCCGTTACTTCACTCAGCCAGGCTTAGCAAATGAAATCCAAACGAATAACCATAAAAATCTGTGAGCAAATCATATATCAAATCGAAACTCTTCCTATTTTTAGAAAAACAAAACAATATGCATGATGAACACGAATGAAAAAGGAATTTGAATGAGAAACAGAGCTATTTGAAAACAGAATCATACCTGTATAGTGACGAGACGGCTTGACAGGTGAGAGGGAGTTCTGAAGAACAGATCTGAAGGAATGCATACAGACTCAAAACGCATGTTCCAACCACTGAAAAATTGACGTATCAAATGAGAGCTAGATCTCTATAGTAGCTCACTTTCTAAAGAAACCGCTGGCGATGAAGGTAAAGGGGCTAAAAACGGTTCTGGGTTTTCAACGGTTTGAGATAATTCAAATCCTTTTGCCCAGAATCACTCACGCAAAAACGTGACTCTGGGGGCAATTACGGGGCAGTCTTCTTTGGCAAAATGAAACCCAAACCGACTCTGAACACCTTGGGGGTTCAATTCACCCTTCGGGACCCAGGAGATAACACACAGTGATTTGGGCTAATGGACAAGGGTTTGAATTCATCAACACACAATAACAGAGCTATCTGAACCAACAACAATGAATCGAGCCAAAAGGGTTAAGCATAAATGCACGCATCCGAAGGTGGTGGAGTCTGCCATGCATAATATTCATTACCCAAGTACAATCGCCAAATTTCATAGCTGTTTACTCCATAATAATAGTTCAACCATTAAGTCATGTGTACAACCAATGAAATCCAATGTGCATACCAATACGCGCCAGCACTATGCCATAGTGTTCAAAGCATTCGACTTATAAATCAACACCAAAATCATTATGTGCCAATGTATTAATTCTTATAATCAAAAGTTCAACCAAGGGGCCAAAATGATATTCATATATTTGACAAGCCAATAAGTCATGAAAAGACTAACATAAGGATTATATCATATATATATAATAAATTTAATCATAACCCTTATGCAGAATCAAAGATCAGGCAAGTCATAAAAAGTGTAAATCCAAATGCTCAATGCCTTACAAACTCAATAAAATCAAGTTATGCAATCAACATAAAAATGTCCAATGAGCATAGTTCGAAAATCCTTCTAGCCACATAACGATAAAAAAAAGGTAAGTGCAGTAGGCACATCGATAAGAAGATCATGACAGTTCAGATAGTGATCGAAACTGACATCGAAAGGAGAAGTTTTCATGCTTACAGTCGTGAAAACTTAACGAAGACAAATGTGCAAAAGTATCAAGAAATGAAAGTTTCGTCTATTTGAAAAATGCGACGAAAAACTTGATGTTCGCAAGACATAGGTGTAGGCAGCTTATAGGATAATAAAAAAAAATGAATTGGCTGCCAACAAATTGATAAACCCAACATTGTTTTGATAAACCCAACATTTTTTTTATTGATTAATGCACAATGATGCCTCGCCCTTCATGCATTGGTATGAGTAGTGTTCCTATAAGCATGAATCAATGACTATTGTAATTATGTGTTTTAATAGCCAAATGATTATTGAAATAAGGGTTTTTATTGTAATTCCATCCACCATGTGTGTATGGTTATTTGATTACATCATCAAGGAGGGACATAAGTTTTACACAGTGTGGCTCGATTGCAATATTGATTAATTTTGGCAATGTTTTTGCTTCCCTTTTGTATTGGCTTGATAACTTGGCCCGATAGGTTGAGTTAATGATACTATGACTGTGTGTTTTCAAATTGTTCAATGGGAATGTTGCAGTCATGGTGATTATGGCATGATTGTCCACTGTGTTGTTATCAATATTAATTGATTGCACCATTAGGAAAGGTCATGGGTTTCTGAATATTGGCTTGTTGTAATTTGATTGATTGTGTTGTAAAATTGAGCCTACTTTTGATGCCTCATTGAATTTGATGGATATCCCAGAATTTTGATTATTTAGAGTCAAAGAAAATTGGGCTTGTACATTCACAGAATTAAACTTGCATTGATTGAATTTTTTTGTGTTTTCTACAACGTAGCATGAGGTGGAGTGGTGATTGATGTCTGTCTGTTTAAATGGTGAGTCAGGGTTTTTGGAATTTAAATATGGATTATTGGATTGATTTTCCACTATGTATGTTCAATGAATGTCATGTATTTTAACAATGACATGAACGATTGCAATGATAGTATAACTTCATTGCAATTTTGAAACATGACTTTTGAGTTTATTTGATGATTGAAGTAATGTGTTGGCAGTGGTTGATCAGTAGAGTGGAAGTAATTGACTGTGTATTCATTTGGAAATTTCTTAAATGTTAAATGGATAGATGAGAAAAGTAGAGCTCCTCTACAGGTGGTTGTGGAACAAAAAATGTCTTGTTTGATGGCACTATGTTAAATATTTGATTACAGTGAGCAAGTTGATGCAGATAATTGCTTGAACTTTACACAATAATTTTTTTGGGTCTCACTGGTTATTTGGTTGAGGAGTTTCCTTTTATAGAATTTTTATGGATCACTTGATTAATTTTATGAATAGTAATCACTTTCTTTCCCTACCATTATTTCACTTTTCGCTAATTAGAACCCCATCGCCTTCCCACATTCATTTTTCACTATATGTTCTAAAATTGATTACAATCAAGGAGAATTTTGTATTGAAGCAGTTGGAGGTTACATTGTCTTGGTTGGATTATAGTGAATGTTTTCTTTGGTTTTCATTACGGTTGATTGGTGTTGTTGCTGAGAAATAACCATATTATTTTCCCCCTCATTATATCATGTTTCTCTCAATATAAACCCCTCGGATATCCCAAAACCCTTTGTTCACTGAAAACAATTCAACAATTTGTATGGATTAGATTGCACAAGTCTGATACATTGCTGAGCCAAAACCCGTTCCATAGTTTTTACGAGTTGTCATGTATGGTTATTTAAAAGACTATTTGCTAATCAATAATGCATTCAGGAATGAATTTTTTCAGCCGAGGTAGCCATTGAAAAGGAAACAAAAGGAGAGGTAATTGGATTAGAGGCCCAAGAAGGGCAAGGTTGTCCATACATTTTGATGCTCACTCACAAGAGTTAGGTCAGTTGTTTCAGGCCAGATTTTTCAATTGGATTATGCAATGAGTGGTCCAACCTAGGCATGAAAGGCTTCCCTTAAAAGTTTTGCAAGTGCTCGGTATTCATGTGCCCCCACTTGTCTCATTACAACCCAAGGTTTCCAAAAATGATGGATGGAAAGAGAGTGTCCACCCAACAGTCTCTCAACATTGTGGCTGGCCCAATTTGTCTTTACCTGCTTCTTATCCTATCAATCAAATTGTTCAAGCTTCCCTTGACCACTCACCAGTGCAGTACTCCCATGCTTGCAAAATATTGAAAACAGAGGCCCATCATTCCCCTGGCAAAGGAAAGTCCATTGCTTCCCCTTCTTCACCCTCCAATGGCTCTGACAAATCTGTGTCTTCCTGGATGCATTTGAGGGACTATTGTTCTCACGTGATCAACATGATTAGGCCTAAAGGCTCTGCACAACCAAAGGAAAATTTCCGAAAATCGAAGGGTTACAACACTAATCAAGGAAAGATTGCATCACAGAGTGGGAAATATGGCTTTTGAGTTTTTATTTTATCTATTGTTGATGACAGTTGACTTTAGGAATTTTTGGACATCATGTTTTATTTTTGGATATATGAGTAATATGTTTTTGAAAATAATTTCAAATATCATGAGCTAAATTGTCAAATGTGAATATGTTGATGGGAGTCACAAGGAGGTGTGTTTTATTTAATTAACTAGTTATGTTATGATTGTTATGAGCTAAAGGGAGTCACAAGGGGTCCCACCTGCTAGTTATGATTTATTTATAACCCTTACTATGATTATTACTTTTCCCCTTAACTAAAAGTTGGTTGAGTCTTTTAATTAACTTAACTAACCAGTTGGTTCAACTACTTCAACCAATTCTAATTTGTTTAAAAGAAAAATGAAAGGGAGGAATAAGAGGAGGGATAGACAAAGAAGCATACTTAGGTTTTCTCTTTGAGCTATGATGAGATAGTCCAGTTTTCATTCATTCCTTAATTTATCACAAGCCTAATTATTTTTATGATAACAGGGTCTTATTGTAGACAACAAGATTCGGGGTTGACTTACATCATTCAGACACTTGTTTTTTAGAGGTGTTGATCTATCTTTGATAGTCTATGTAGACTTGTCTTTTTGTGAATTAGTTTTCATGATTGACAAAGGCTATTGTGCACAGTTGAGTGGGCAGCAATTTGTGGCAAGTTGATCTAGCCTTTATAGTTCAATTTTTTATTTTCTGTCATAGGTCCTTTTGTATGTTCCATCGGGGATGTCGAAGTTTGACTTTGCTCCTAAATTTCTTCATGAGATTTTGTAAAAGAACAACTCTTTCGTGAATTGGAAGGAAATAAAGGATTTCTTAATGTCTCATCTATCTTGATTATCATCTTGGTGTATTTATTTATGTCTTTACACTTATTTCAACGACGATTATATTAAAAAAATTGCATAAAAAGTAAATTTCCAGCAAGCTTTTTATTGATAAAAGACTAGCCTAAGTACTTGTAATTAATACTTGTGAGTTAGGATGCTATTTGTTTTTGCTATAAACATAGGGTGAGATTTCCATCTATTTTTCTTTAGCCAAGAAGAATTTGAAAATGCTCGAGTAAGATCATTTCATATATTTTCCTCAACATTTATTTGGTGACCATACTGGGAAGATCTTTGATATCTCTTTGGTTATTTTTTATACTCGATTTTCATCGATACATCTATCTTTCTAATATTGATTCTTTGACTGTTTTATTTCTTAATGATTGTGCCTATTGCAAGGAAGCCCAATATTGAGCCCAGTCTTCAAGATCAGACAAGCATTGTGTTGAATCTGTTTAACACTATTTTAGACACTGCCAATACCCATACCGAGCTTAAACATTCTTGGGCAGCAATTGCACGAGATATTAGTGCTCAAGAACAATTGGAAGCTAGACGTAGACAACCTAGAAATCATCAGTAAAAATTTTATTTCTTCAGGTTTGGCCTTTCTTTCATGTCCTTAGATTAACGTGATTCTAGAATAAGAAGAGGCTTGTCACCTAAAATGAATCTTATTGTTGAAATAAGGAGGAACATTTTGTTATCTTCCCAACAAAGTGATCTAAGGATAACTTTATCTGATTCATCTAGTTCGTCTTTCTTTACCTCATCTATCATCCACAAGATGACATCTAGTGGTGGCTCTGGTGGCACTATAAGTTTTGTATCTTCTCAGTATTCATCATCATCAGTGATTGGTAGCTTATACAACGACCATATCCATGTCCGATCTACCAAAAATCCCACCAAAGTCATTAAAAAGTATGGTATTTTTCAGTTTGAAGAAGACATCATAACCACACCATGACATATGTCCTCTCCTCTTAACCTAGAACCTACTACTGGTCCACTTCAAAAATTTAAAGAGCACCTTCCTAGGTTTTCAGGAAATAACACTATTAGTACAAATGAACACCTAGTGACATTTTATAATGCTTTCATAACATAGGGGCCAATGAAAATTATACCTGCATGCGCTTATTCGTCAATTCCTTCGAAGGAAAGGTTGTGGCTGACTGCTTTGAACTTCCTCCTAAGATTTTTTCTACTTGGGAGGATTTAATCTATTGGTTTTGATCCACTTACAGGAATTCTAAAATCTCGACCGAGAAGTTAAGGGAATACAATAATGACACCTATAAGTATGATGAGACCATCAAGTCTTTCACCTTGCATTTCACCAAGTTATATAATCAAATCCACGAACTCGTTTGCCCTCAAAACCAAGCCGATTTCCTGCATTATTACAATGCATTTCCTCCCCCCTACCATCATAGGCATGAGTAAAAATCCATTGATAATATCAGTTCCACTATGCATACTTTCTCATAGTGTGAATAATAGCTTGAAAGAACTTGTCTTCCCCAAGGAGAATTGATTAGACAAATAGACATGTGTGCCCCCCTACAGCTAGTACAAGACATGAACAATCATATGATAGTGTATGAGTGGAAGGGAACTGTCTCCCCCCTCACCCGTACAACTTCACCCTCTTCTGCACCCCCCTTTAGGAGTTTGATTGGAAATAATTTTCATCCTAAATCTATCTTTCCTTGGAGTTGGTGTAAATTTTGCGAGGAACACCACGAAGAAACAACATTTGAGGTAAAGAAGAGTGTTAGAGATAATATCTTTGGTAAAATACCATAAGCTAACATCGTTGTCCTAGATTTTTCACAGCCAGAAGATTTCATGGTCATCAATACTAGGAACAAAGCCTATGTTCCCGAGGGAAAATTTGATCCTCCCCGCAGTTCTTCTAGCCCAAGCTCATCCTCAACTGTTGCTACTCTCCAAGTTCCTAAGGTTCCTTAGAGTCAAGGAATCATTCCCCCCCTCCACTCTTCCAAATAAAATATCTTGAATCAACTGGCCAACATCAAAGTAGATGAAACCCTCCTAGACATAGTTGTCGTCCCTAAACAACAGATTAATATGAAACAATTCAGGGAAGGAAAATATTCTGTCATAGCCAATATTTATGAAGAGGTAAGAAAACATGATTCTTATTTAAATAAAGTAGGTGTACATAATTTTAGATACCCTGTAAAAAATCTCCCTTTTTATATTTTTGTAAAGATTATGGATAATATTGCCCATTGTTTCCTCATTGATGGCGGTTCGGGCCCGAGTGTGATGTCGAAGATTATTATGGAAGATCTAGGCTTGTGTTGTACAAATGAAAACGCTAGAAGAATGCTCTCCTATAATAGTCTACAAAAAAAAACCATAGGAGAGATTAAGGATATGACCTTGGTTTTATGTGCTCATCCTGAAATAAGGACAACCCTCAACATTTAGGTAATTGATATGCATGTAAGCAATTACTCAATTATCTTGGGAAGATATTGGAAATCTTTAATAGGTGGATACCTCTCACTCAACGGGACAGATTTATCCATTCCTTAGATTGGTAAGAATAGTATAGTCCTTAGATAAGGAATAATTTCACCCTACATAGAGAGTGTTCTGCAATCTAGTGTAAACTATATCGAAGAGGAACTAAGAGTTTTTTCCATCTTTTCCGAAGAAGATAATATTCCTTTGGAAATATTAGATTTAGATGATGATATGTGGAATATGCACTTTTATGGTTCACACTCTAATGAAGGTAATGGGGTTGGAATTATCTTGGTTTCCCCTACAGAAAAAATTCATAATCTGTCTTAGAGATTAGGGTTTGCTTGTACAAACAATCTGGGCTTGATTGTTCTTTTCAATATCTATATTGTCCATATATCCCTGAAAATGTAAAATATTTGCAGTTCCTCCCTAACAATAAGAGAATTTGTGCTTTCATTCAGGATGAGCCTCTTAAGCCTGAGGAGATTATATCTATAGAGAAGAATAAGATTCTTGAGGCTTGACTCCTCTTGAGAGTTTGTTTTTGTTGAGTGATGCGGGAAATAAAGAAAAACAGAAAGAAGAGGAATTATAAATGAAGGTGGGAGAAACCATCTCCTTGAACATCTGGGCACTCGAATCTTCAATGAACAATAACATAAGTACCCAATGTTCTGATAAAGAAGTAATAAAGTTTGCCAAGCTACTTGGTAGATTTCAATAGTTTTATGCTTGGCCTTATGAGGTTGTTCATGGTTTTGATCCGGATCTTATTTAGCATAATATGAAACCAGCTAGGAAGAAACAAAGACTTGTAAACTCTTCACTTAATGCGATTGTTCAAAGGGAGTTTGGAATTTTCTTAAAGGTTGGGATCATTTTCCCAGCCTACTATGAGTGGGTTTCAAATTGGGTGCCTAAAACCGTTGATCATATTAGAACCTGATTTAGTTTTCGCACCTTCAATCAAGCTATCATGAGAAATCATTTTTCCCCCTTGAATATAGGAATAATTTTGCAGTAGGTTGTAGAGTCACACTTGAAGATCTTGCTTGACGAAATTCTGGGTTACAATAAAATCAAGGTAAAAGGGGAAAATGTTCACAAAACCACTTTTATCACTAATTACGGTACTATGTCTTATAAATTGCTACCTTCGAGATCACTTGATGCAAGTACCACTTTTAAAATACCTATGCACACGAATTTTGATGAATTGGTTATTATACATGTCTATCTTGATGATCTAATTGTGTGTGTCAAGGGGTTGATAATTACATCATAATTCCAAGTATTGGGTCCTTTCCGAATTACTCTTTTCTTGGACACTAACTCTTAAATTTTAAAGGATTTACAGATGCAATGGTTTTCCTACAGTGCTAACAACCCTCGGTTGAAATATTGCGAGGGACCAACATGAAAAGTTCTAATGCTGTCTGGATTTTTTGTATACTAGTAACCTAGCTCTGCTTTCATTTTTTTTTGTGCTTCTTTTTTTGGTTTAGAGTAGATTTACTTCGGCTTCTGAGTTAAAAAATTTCTTTTTTTTTTTTCAATTCTGTCTTTTNCGGCTTCTGAGTTAAAAAAATTCTTTTTTTTTTTTCAATTCTGTCTTTTATTACTGTTGTTTTAATTTTTGCATTTTTAATTATGTCATATTTAGTTTCCTAACATCTTTTAGTTAATTTGGTCAAAATAGGATGTTGGATCAACTCTACCACAGTGACACTCGTGCAAAGCATTGTTAGTCAATAAAAATCAAGCTTTCATAGTTGTTATGATGTCTCCTCTGAAGGACCCTCAAAATTGTTATATATTTCCACTGCTGTCTTTTAAAGAATTGGTTATCTTTCGCTTCTTCTTGCCATTTCTTCATCCGTTGATATTTTAAGAGAAAGTCTAAAAAAAAATCTCCTTGAAGTTAAGAGCAGATTCTGGTTGAATGATTATGCATACAGTGGTAAAACCCCTCATACTTAACACTTTTCATGAATTATTCCCAAATTCCCGATCATCTTTCCATTAAATCCACTCACTTCCTCCTGTTGCATAATATTCATGGTTATATCTTCTTGACATGTTGTTCTTGGTCTACGAAACCATGAGTTCTGAGTTCTAAATCTTTTGAAAACAAATTTCCCTGTGGAGTCTCCAATTTGTTGACGATTAAAATCGCAACAAATTTTTTCCCACAAAGTGTTGCTAAAGCCTATTATTATAAAATCTAAATAATACTAGTAGGTGGAACCCCCTTGTAGATTGGAGATCAGATCTTGTTCATATTTTATGTTTGTATTGATGTTCAACACTACTTACATGGTTGATGAGATCTTGTTTTTATTGGCTATAGGTAGGGCTTATGAAGTGTTGGTTCTTTATGTTACTACGACCTATGCTATTCATTGATACCATTGCTATCTGTTCTTGGGACACCTGCACAATAGACATGTTAGTAACAATACATAAAGAGCAGTTGGAAAAACACAAAAACACTATAACAAATGCAAAAGGAAAATGGATGTAACTATGCAAATATACTATACTACATGCATGAAAGATTAAAATGATTATGGTTAAATTGTAGCTAGCAAGTTAATGGTTATGCAATTTGATTGAGTTATATGGTTAATACGCATATGGTATATTTTGGAAGGATAGGATGTGTGTGGCACATTTGAAAAAGTGACAGATGCTAATGGTTATGTGATTTGTTGATTTATATGGAACATGGTTGATTTATGTTGTCACATAAGTTAGAAATGTGATATGTTTGTGCTATTGGCATTTAATGGGTGATGGTTTTGATACATGGTTTAATTAATTGGGTTAATGGAATCTTACTAGAATGTACGAATGAATTAATTGACTGAGGGTGGAGACGTGCATTTATTGCACATCACCCTTACTCCTTCCACTGGCCGCCAACATAGTCGGGTTATTGTTCAACTTTTTTGTTGTGGTTACGCTCCAATTTTCAAGCAGCGAGGAATTGCTCTGTTAGCTCACGTTTAAGGTTCTTGGATTACATGTATGTCTTTTTTTGGCCATCCATCAATATTCTCTGTTTATGAAATGGATATTGGCTCGAATGTATGGGTTGTGATTTCCTTGAGTATTGCAACTGTGTAAAATTGTGATTTATGGAATGAAGCGTTGATGGTTTTTCTCTGCAATAATGTTGAAGTCACAGTGTTATTAGTCATCCTAGGTGTTAGAAGCCATAAAGTCTATTTTTCCTCCTTGTTGATTTAGTTCGAGGATTTTTTTTGGTCTTGATTGGTTGTTTGTCTTCATGCATTTGTATCATCATACCCAGTCTTTGGCTTTTAAGGGGTTTAATGGTTGGAATTTCTTTGTGTCATCGCGTTTTGTTCAATTGGGCATTGGGTTGTTGTCTCTATTCATGGTCATGCAGTGGGTTATATTGCTTTTGCTTGGCCCTTTTTTCACCTTAGTGTTGTAGTTGGTTGACTGGAGAGCCATGAGGGTTATACCCTGCATGTGTTAAATATCACTACCAGGCTTGTTATCCCCGATTTCTAGGGATAACTAGGAGATCATGTCTCAAGGCCCACAGGTCCTAGACATGGATTACCGAGAGCAGGATTGACCTGAGCATGGCCCTGGAGGGCCCATCCTTCTTCTTCTTCGCCAGATTTGTCCTGTCAACAGCAACAACATCCATCACCATCGGCTTAGAATTGCATCAGAGAAGACTCTTGCTCCATGAGGTAATTGGTCCAGGTATCATGGTATGTGTCATGTTTGATCATTATAACTTTCTTATATATGCATCAGGTTCCTTACATTTCTGACAACTGCTTGGATCTTACACTAACCCACTTGACCATTGTTTGGGGGATTAACAGGGTGCCCTAGCAAGCCGGTATCCATGGGTTTTGGTTAGCCACTAGGGGGGATTTGAAGAGCCATCATTCGCTCCCACCATACAATCATTTTACATCTTATCTCCCATACATCCATCCCATTCCCCTAGTTCGGGCATTTGGATGACCAATTTGAGGGGTTGCACTTTGTCCTGTGGGAAGAAGGGGCTAAAGGCCTAGGGGGTAAAAGCAGCTGGTAAAAGATAAAAGCCATAGGGAATAAAACCTAGATATGCCTCGCCTAGGGATCCCCGAGAAGGCAATAAAAAACCTCTCGATAAGAAACAAAAGGGACCCAAATAAAAATAATAAAACAAGACCTAACCAAGAGGATGGGAGGTCTCATCACAAGCCACCCATTATGTTCATAGGTATCTAGCAGTATGACATTGCCATTATCTGGTTACCACGCTAGGGAAATGACCTTTGGTTGCATGGCCAAGGGGAAGGGGGTCTCATCATGAGCCATCCTTATCATTTTTGCGAAAATACTAGTGGGTAACACTGTCAGCATTGGTCACCATGCCAAGGCAGTGTCCTCTGGTCAAACCTTGAAGTAAAAAATGAAAGAAAAGGTAATAAATAAGGAAGGCAATAAGGGGCTTGGAAAAAACTACATCAATGACAGGTACAACTCGCCTCCTACAAAGGCACCCATGGAAAATACTTTCCCCTGGTCTTCACTATGACTGGATGTCCTTAGACCGTATCACTTCATGTTACATGGCTTGAATGATCTTCTTTGGAAACTCTCTTCTTCTTGTGGATGCTGACCCAATAGGGCACTTTGTCTTTTCTTCAGCTTTGTATAGTAGGCCAACAAAATGTCTTTGAGATATTAGATGATATTGCTAGGGGTAAAATGCATGTATTTGATAAATTTAATGATGAGATATGATTGACATTTCTATGATCCGGAGGACTAATGAGCCCATGGAGGGAGAAGTTTTTGATGTGCAGGACCATACCCAACAGACAGGTACCAGTGGATCGGTACACATGGGGATATGATTAGCTCAGACCTGCATGGGGCTGAAGAGCCCATCAGATGGTTGCTAGGATGGCAAAGACAGGACAACGTTATGATGAGCCTTTGAACATGAAGAAAGAAGGACGTTCCACCCAGGACACTTTGGCTGAGGCCGGCTTAGGGGGGATCACCCACTTCAGATGGAATGTTTTCCCCTTGATGGAAAGGACATCACCTAGGAGAGATGGACATTATCTTGAGCGTGTGGTAGTATGATGAGGCTATTGGCACATGTGGCAACTTGGAGGAGCCCTAGAAGGGCTAACATCTGACCTCTAGATGCTGGATATGCCCAAAAAGGGCCAACGTCTCCCTCAGAAGGGCTTGACGTCCCACCTTTTTCTCAGTTTATGTCATTTATCTAGCAATTAATGTAAAAACAATGTAAATTTTGTAGTCATCTTTGTCTGTTGTTTTAATGACCTATTTTGTAATTGAAAGGTCATAGATTGATATATATTCAGGATGTTTTTCCCTCATTTGAACATAACAAAAACTCACTCTCTTGTGAGCTACTATATTTTGTGCCTTAGTTTGGTTCTTTTGGTGTTCTAAGTGAGGCTCAACTCTTCTTGGAGGATTTCTCTTGGCATATATGGTGTTTCTCTCAAGGAAGGTTTACAACTAGGGTTTGATTATGCTTTCTTCATGACATGTAAGTGAATTTTTCATGAAAAACTTCTTAAGTGAATGGTTGTTGGCTTAATTTCTTACATTTGCTATTATATTGTTGAATCTTGAAACCCTAGGTAGCAAGCACACAAGTAGGTCATTGCTATATGTCCCCTTGTTTGAGAAATAGTTTTAGCCATTGAAGACGGAAGATATAGCCTAGCCGTTGCTACACTTTTTCTTCCTTTTTCTGAGCTAGCGTTGAAGTTATAGGTTGAAAAGAGGAGACGTCCTAGGCCTAGTTGAATCTACACCTAGGGTTTTCACCTTCTAGGGTTTGAAAGCCTTGCTCCTGCAACACTTTCTCCCTTAAGTATGTACTTTGAATCTAGCCATTTTGCCAAGTGTATTTAGAGAAAGAGGAAGGATCACGAGGCCTTGCTTAAGAAACACCGGAGTGAGCCTCCTTCCCTTAGGGTTTTGATTCTAAGGCCCTGTCATTGAAACAACTTGGAACCCTACCTTCCAGTCTCTAAGTTTGAGTCCTCCTGAGAATTTTTTCCCTTGCTTTGACTCCATTTACCCTAAGGCACTGGTAATTTCTCCAACGTTGAGCTTGTAGTGTGCAAGGTGATCTTTTAAACTTTCATTTTTTGAAACCCTAACTAACCCTAACGCTGCTAACCTAGAATGACGTCATACTTGACACAATAACCTTTTGGATAATAAATGAGCAATTAAATGATGACGTCTTCCATTCATTAAACAAGTTGTTGATTGGATATACTATAGGCTTAATCATTTGGTAGATATTGATGAATTGGTGATCCTTCATAATTTATTTAGCAAAACGTTGACTTCATCTTGTCTATTGCATTTCTTATTAATTGAAATCAGATAGTTAAGAAGTACTAACCCTTTGAGTTATAGCCTGTAAATATACATATTGTGTTGTTAGTATCTTGTTTCGGGCAGGCATTTTCAACAGGGACTTCACTTCTTTATTGGCTGATTAGCCGGGCTATCTGATACTGGTTGTAACCTGCAAGGAGGGAAATCTTAACACTTGACTTTGTATCCATTGCCTCTTCAAACCCCAGGTTACCGGGGATGTCTACCCTGGGATAACCTCCCTAAACAGAAAGAACCTCCCCATCAAGGTTACATTGGGTGGGGAAGGTTCATGTTTCGCTAGTTTGTCCTCTATCCTTTAGCCTGTGACCTAAAATACAAACTGCGCGATAACATTTTGGTGATGTTGTCGGGGAACACTGAGTCAATCTTCCTCAATGACAAATCTTTTGGTAATCCTTGCCTCAAAGACCTTTATCTTACAAGCTTACCTGGCGACTCCACTAGACTTTTATTCCCTTTTTTTTCTTTGGTAGTTTCAGGAAAACTATCTGGCGACTCCACTAATATTTCTTAGGGTGCCACATTACTTTCTATGATATTTTCAAGTTATGGGATCATGGCACACTGGGAACAAATGTATCCGAGTATTGATTTCATAAGTTTTTAAGGATACCCAAATTTCTTTGATACAAAATGGCTAGACAACTCTCCAACATTTTTGGGCCTCCCAACTCCTCACATAGTAAATTTTTTGGAGTATTTGAGCGAGATAAAGTTGGGAGGAGAGGATGCTCTTATACATTTATTCTTGCTCACTCTGCCATCCTACTTACAAAAATGTTTTAAGAGTTGTTGCAAGGACAGGGGTATATCATCTTTCATACACCTCATCAGTAAGTTTATCGACCTTACTAAGCCAGATTTCCAAACATATGAAGATGTCCTTCTAAACCTCATGGTAACCTTACACCACAAAGGATTCACCATTGAGATTGTAGAAGATCTCAAGAGGGATTATCATGATCAATACCAAGAATCCTCTGATATAAGAGACAAGGTTTATAAAGACCATTATCAACCCCTTGAAGAGGAGAAAGATCTCTCCCATAATCCAATAGAATGCAACAAAGATGTAACCAATAATGTGAATTATGAGGATGAAGCGCCAGTAATTGCTCCTCAGTCTAATGAATATCTCCAAGGTCCTATCCCTCTTGCACAAGATGAAGAGAATGAGGTAAGTCATTTTCATTCTTTTGATGATACCTTGTTCTATGACTCAGAGAATGAAGAAGGAATGGAACCCTTGGATGAGCTAGATCCCCTATGTCTCAAGACTGAAGATGTAGAGGCATATATTCTACCTGATGAAGCTATCCAAATACTTGAAGCTCTTGCACATGAAGGATTAAGCGAGGTAAATTATTACCCCTTCCAATTTTTTAGTGGTTCTTTGCCTTATGACACAAAGAGTACATAAGTATTGGATGTTTTGACTCCTCCATGTTATGATACTGATACTGACATAGCTGATTTTGATGAGTTCATACATGTTGGGAGACCTATATGGGATGCATTTAGTTATGATACAGATCCCATCTATGACATAAGAAGTCATCCCCAAGTGTTTCCTTTGAAATTATCACAACAATCTCTTGAACAGTGGCAACAGGGAGATGAGATTTTTACTAACTCTCCACAAACACCCAAGGGTGACGGGTGTGAGTGCAACACTTGCACGATGATTTTTGGTCTTACCTTGGGCCTTTGATGAGTACTCCTTTGAGAACTTATATTTACCCTATGAATATGACTATCAACCACCACTGTGCTAGGATTTTGATAGTTGTGAGAACATTGTTTGCCTAAGAAGGATTCTCATGACTTTTCACCCATCCACCTCTTATTACTTTACCATTCTTTTCTATTAAGGTGTGGTTGGGAAGTTCCTTTTTATGTTAGGGTTTCCTCCTAGGAAAACCCTAGACCCAAGGGATGTTTAGATGCCGCAAAGTTGAGTGAGTTATCGAGTTTTCAACTTTCCTTGATAATTTGCGGTCGTCTACTAAATCTTTGTCAAACCCGACTTCGGAGCGTGAGGATGTTTTAGGTAGCCAGTTTGCAGGCCAGTTTTTTCGAACCTTGCATTTTTCATGACCCTTTCTTGGAAGTGGATTGAATACTTTCCTCCGAGATGGAATTGGCGGGATTTTATCCCTCCCACCCACAAAAATGTCATGAGTTAAACTTTGAGATTCCCGATAATGTGATATATATTTTAACTCATGACATTTTGTAGTTGATTTATCAACTACGTTTTGGTTTATGATGAAGCATAAAAGTGTCGAGGAGCGTTGTTGGTTTGGATTCCTTTGGTTGTTTGACTACACCAACATGCGATTATGAGTAAGTACTGGTAAGTGTTTCACTTTCTATTTTCATTTATGATTACTTTATATACATATATTATATTTCACGGGGTGGCAATACCACCCCACCTTTATTGTTGATGCATATATTTTGAGTGTGATCAGTGCAGTAGGTTTATGCTAGAGATTGTTGAGGTTCTCATGGCTCTACGGTGAGCACATGTCCCGGGTTGGGCAGATGTTATCCCGATTTCTAGGGATAACTAGGAGATCATGTCTTAGGCCCACAGGTCCTAGACATAGGTCCTAGACATGGAGTCTTGAGAGCAGGATTGACCTGAGAATGGCCATGGAGGGCCCATCCTTTATATTCTTTGCAGTTTTCCCTGCTCCGGCAACAACAACATCCATCACCATTGGTTGGACTTGCATCGGAGAGACTCTTGCTCAATGAGGTGGTTTGCATCAGAGAAGACTCTTCCTCCATGAGGTAATTGGTCTAGGTATCATGGTATGTGTCATGTTTGATCATTATAACTTTCTTATATATGCATCAGGTTCCTTACATTTCTGACAACTGCTTGGATCTTACACTAACCCACTTGAACATTGTTTGGGGGATTAACGGGGTGCCCTAGAAAGTTGGTATCCATGTGTTTTGGTTAGCCACCAGGGGGGATTTGAAGAGCCATCGTCCGCTCCCACCATACAATCATTTTAAATCTTATCTCCCATACATCCATCCCATTCCCCTAGTCTGGGCATTTGGATGACCAATTTGAGGGGTTGCACTATGTCCTGTGGGAAGAAGGGGCTAAAGGCCTAGGGGGTAAAAGAAGCTGGTAAAAGATAAAATCCATAGGGAATAAAACCTAGAGATGCCTCGCCCAGGGATCCCCGAGAAGGAAATAAAAGGCCTCTCGATAAGAAACAAAAGGGACCCAAATAAAAATAATAAAACAAGACCTAACCAAGAGGATGGGAGGTCTCATCACGAGTCAACCCATTATGCTCATAGGTATCTAGCAGTATGACATTGCCATTATCTATTTACCATGCCAGGGCAATGACCTTTGGTTGCATGGCCAAGGGAAAGGGGGTCTCATCATGAGCCAACCTTATCATTTTTGCGAAAATACTAGTGGGTAATACAGTCAGTGCTGGTCACCATGCCAAGGCAGTGTCCTCTAGTCAGACCTTGAAGTAAAAAATGAAAGAAAAGGTAATAAATAAGGAAGGCAATAAGGGGCTTGGAAAAAACTGCATCAATGACAGGTACAAATCGCCTCCTACAAAGGAACCCACAGACAATACTTTCCCCTGGTCTTCACTATGACTGGACATCCTTAGACCATATCACTACATGTTACATGGCTTGAATGATCTTCTTTGGAAACTCTCTTCATCTTTTGGATGTTGGCCCAACAGGGCACTTTGTCTTTTCTTCAGCTTTGTATAGTAGGCCAGCGAAATGTCTTTGAGCTATTAGATGATATTGCTAGGGGTTTTATGCATGTATTTGATAAATTTAATGATGAGATATGATTGGCATTGCTATGATCCTGAGGACTGATGAGCCCATGGAGGGAGAAGTTTTTGATGTGAAGTACCACACCCGACGGATAGGTACTAGTGTATCGGTACACATGGGGATATGATTAGCTCAGACCTCCATGGGGCTGAAGAGGCCATCAAATGGTTGCTAGGATGGTAGAGACAGGACAACATTATGACGAGCCTTTGCACATGAAGAAAGAAGGACGTTCCACCCAAGACACTTTGGCTGAGACTGTCCTAGGGGGGATCACCCACTTCAGATGGAACGTTTGCCCCTTGATGGACAAGACGTCACCTAGGAGAGTTGGACGTTATCTTGAGCATGTGGCAATATGATGAAGCTATTGGCACGTGTGGCAGCTTGGAGGATCCCCAGAAGGGCTAATGTCTGACTTCTGGATGTTGGATATGCCTAAAAAGGGCCAACATCTCCCTCAGAAGGGCTTGACGTCCCACCTTTTGCTCAGTTTATGTCATTTATCTAGCAGTTAACGTAAAACCAATGTAAATTTTGTAGTCAGCCTTGTCGGTTGTTTTAATGAACTATTTTGTAATTGAAAGGTCATAGATTGATATATATTGAGGATGTTTTTCCCTCATTTGAACATAACAAAAACTCACTCTCTTGTGAGATACTATCTTTTGCGCCCTAGTTTGGTGCTTTTTGTGTTCTAAGTGAGGCACAACTCTTCTTGGAGGATTTCTCTTGGCATATATGGTGTTTCTCTCAAGAAAGGTTTACAACTAGGGTTTGATTATGCTTTCTTCATGACATGTAAGTGAATTTTTCATGCAAAACTTCTTATGTGAATGGTTGTAGGCTTAATTTATTTATATTTGCTATTATATTGCTGAATCTTGAAACCCTAGGTAGCAAGCACACAAGTAGGTCATTGCTATATGTCCCCTTGTTTGAGAAATAGTTTTAGCCATTGAAGAAGGAAGATAAAGCCTAGCCGTTGCTACACTTTTTCTCCCTTTTTCTGAGCTAGCGTTGAAGTTATAGGTTGAAAAGAGGAGACATCCTAGGCCTAGTTGAATCTACACCTAGGGTTTTAACCTTCTAGGGTTTGAAAGCTTTGCTCCTGCAACACTTTCTCACTTAAATCTATACTTTGAAGCTAGCCATTTTGCCAAGTGTATTTAGAGAAAGAGGAAGGAGCACGAGGCCTTTCTTAAGCAACACCGAAGTGAGCCTCCTTCCCTTAGGGTTTTGATTCTAAGGCCCTGCCATTGCAGCACCTTGGAACCCTACCTTCCAGTCTCTAAGTTTGAGTCCTCCCGAGACTTTTTTCCCTTGCTTTGACTCCATTTACCCTAAGGCACTGGTAATTTCTCCAACGTTGAGCTTGTAGTGTGAAAAATCATCTTTTAAACTTTCATTTTTTGAAACCCTAACTAGCCCTAACGTTGCTAACCTAGACTGACCTCATACTTGACGCAACAACCTTTTGGCTAATAAATGAGCAATTAAATGATGACGTCTAGAATTCATTAAACAAGTTGTTGATTGGATACACTATAGGCTTAATCATTTGGTAGATATTGATGAATTGGTGATCTTTGATAAGCTATTTAGCAGAACGTTGACTTCATCTTGTCTATTACATTTCTTATTAATTGAAATCAGATAGTTAAGAAGTACTAACCCTTTGAGTTATAGCATGTAAATATACATATTGTGTTGTTAGTATATTGTTCTGGGCATGCATTTTCAACAGGGACTTCACTTCTTCATTGGATGATTAGCCGGGCTATCTGATACTGGTGGTAACCTGCGAGGAGGGAAATCTTAACACTTGACTTTGTATCCATTGCCTCTTCAAACCCCAGGTTACTGGGGACGTCTCCCCTAGGCTAACCTCCCTAAACAGAAAGAACCTCCCCATTGAGGTGGCATTGGGTGGGGAAGGTTCCTGTTTTCCCAGTTTGTCCTCTATCCTTTAGCTTGTGACCTAAAATACAAACTATGTGATAACAATGCCCAAATGGAGCCTTGCTCCATTTCTCATAGCTCTCCTATCAAGGGATTTGTCACCCTGTTCATGAGGTTAATTTTGGTAGTCTCTGTGTGTGTGTCGTGGGTCTTAGAGGTTTTCACCATTAAGAAGAGTCGATTCCAACCTCCCTATGTTGGTCCAAAGAGAAAAACCTTGCTTCCTTATGTCTGAGTGTTGATAGAGGAGACCGTTATGGTATTTTGGGTGTATTGTTGGTAGTTATTGATTGGTGGTGTGTTTTTGACAGAGTGGATTAATGACTCACCTCATTGATTATATGACAGTTGTGTTGGTTTGGTATCTGGTCACTATAATTGTTATTATAATTGGTGGATAAGCCCAACATGGTTAATTGGAATGAGTTGTTAAATCAAGTACATATTCATTGTCCTTGTTTTTATTGAATTGATAAACCCATCATTATTTTAATTGATTAATGTACAATGATGCTTCGCGCTTGATGCATTGGTATGAGTAGATTTCCTATAAGCATGAATCAATGACTACCATAACTATGTTTTTTAATAGCCAAATGATTATTGCAATCAGGGTGTTTATGGTATTTACATCCACCATTTATGTATGGTTATTTGATTGCGTTGTCAAGGAGGGGGAAAAGTTTTACATAGTGTGGTTCGATTGCAATATCGATTAATTTGGGCAATGTTTTTTCCGCCTCTTTGTATCAGCTTGATAGATCATCCTGATAGGGTGAGTTAATGATACCATGACTATTTGTTTTTGAATTATACAATGGGAATTTTACAGTCGTGGTGATTATGGCATGATTGTCCACTGTATTTTTATTAATATTAATTGATTGCTCCATTGGGAAAGGTCACGAGTTTCTGAACAATGGCTTGTTGTAATTTGATTGACTATGTTGTAAACTAGGGCCTGTTGTTCATGCCTCATTGAATTGAATAGATAGCCCAACATTTTGATTATTTAGAGTCGAAGAAAATTAGGCTTGTACAATCAGAAAATTACACTTGTGTTGATTGAATTGTTTTTTTTTTCTACAACGTAGCATGAGGTGTAGTGGTGATTGTTGTCTATCTGTTTAAATGGTGATTCGGGGTTTTTGCAATTTAAATATCGATTATTGGGTTGACTGTTCACTATGTATGTTTAATGAATGTCATGCATTTTAACAATGACATGCATAATTGCAGTGACAATATAACTTCATTGCAATTTTGAAACATGATTTTTGAGTGTAATTTATGATTGAAGTAATGTGTTGGCAGTGGTTGATCAATAGAGTGGAAGTAATTTACTGTGTATTCATTTGGATATTGCTTAAATGTGAAATGGATAGATGAGAAAAGTAGAGATCCTCTATAGGTGGTCGTGGAACACAAACTGTCTTGTTTGATGGCTTTGTGTTAAATATTTGATTAAAGTGAGAATGTTGATGCACATAATTGTTTGAACTTTATAAAGTAATTGTTTTGGGTCTCACTAGTAATTTGGTGAAGGTCTTTCCTTTTACAGAATGGTTATGGATCACTTGATTAATTATATGAACAATAATCACTCTCTTTCCCTAACATTATTTCTCTTTTCTCTAATTACAACCACATCGCCTTCCCACATTAATTTTTCACTCCCTGTTCTAAAATTGATTACAGTCAAGGAGAATTTTGTATTGAAGCAGTTGGAGGTTACATTTTCTTGTTGAATTACAATGAATGTTTTCTTTGGTTTGCATTATAGTTGATTGTTTTTGTTGTTGAGTAGTGATCGTGTTCTTTGCCCCCTCATTTTATCATGTTTCTCTCAATACAAACTCCTCGCATATCCCAGAACCCTTTGTTCACTCCCTTCTCATTGACAAACAATTAAACAGTTTCTATGGATTGGATTTCATGATTTTGATATATTGTTGAGCCAAAATCTATTTCATATTTTTTAAGAGTTGTCATGTATGGTTATTTAAAACAATATTTTCTAATCAATCATGCATGCAAGAATGATATTTTTCATCCAAGGTAGCCATGGCAGAGGAAACAAATGGAGAGGTAATTGGAATTGAGGCCCAAGAAGGCCAAGGTTCTCCATACAGTTTGATGCTAACTCACAAGAGTTAGTCCAGTTGTTTCAGGCTAGATGTTTATATTGGATTGGGCAAGGAGTGATCCAACCTAGGTCTGAAAGGCCTCCCTTCCAAGTTCTGCAAACCCTTGGTATTCCTGTGCCCCCTCATGTCTCATTGTAACCCGTGGTTCCTGAAAATGACGGATGTCAACAGTTTGTCCACTTGACAATATCCCAACATCATGGCTGGCCCAATTTGTCTTTACCTTCTCCTCCACCTAACAATCAGATTGTCCAGGTTGCCCCTGGTCACTCACCAATGCAGTCCTCCCATGCTAGAAAAATATTTAAAATTGAGGCCCACCATGCCCTTGACAAAGGAAAGGCCAATGCTGCCCCTTCCTCACCCTCCAATGGCTCTGACAAATCTATGCCTTCCCAGATGCATTTGAGGGACGATTTTCTCACATGATAAGCAATATTAGGCCTAAAGGATCAGCGCAACCAAAGTCAAATTGAGGAAAATCAAATGGCGACAACAACAATCAAGGAAAAATTGCATCGCATAGTGGAAAATATGGCTTTTGAGTTTTTATTTTATCTATTGTTGATGACAGTTGACTTCAAGAAGTTTTGGACAACATGTTTTATTTTTGGATATATAAGTAATATTTTTTTGAAAATAATTTCAAATATCATGAGCTAAATCTTCAAATGTGAATATGTTGATGGGAGTCACAAGGAGGTGTGTTCTTCTAAACTAACTAGTTATGTTATGATTTTTATGAGCTAAAGGTTAACCTTTGCCAAAACCATACAACTACATATATCAAATGTGGCCAACATAACTCAATACAAATTGTATAACCACTAACATTGCTAGTTAGGACTAACATCAATTTACTTTAATTTCATTTGCATATAGTATACCATAGTATAGAATAGTTCCCTTTCTTTGATTTATTCCATATTGCTCTTGTCTCTTGTTATAACTAACATGTGTCTTGTGTATGTGTAACATGTAATGAATCATGGCACAAATGGAGATGTAATAATAGTAAATACAAGTCATTCATACATGGAATTTAGATCTTAGAGCAACAGAACCAACACATAAAATGCAATATCCATATGCCATTGTGACGCAAACATAACCAATATTTCATCATCAATCATGTGTTACCCTATAAGAAAGATCGAAATAGCATCATAAAATGTGTAATAAGATTATCTTTGATCCTCCAGTCTACAAAGGGATCCCAACTACTAGTATTGTATATTGTTAGCATACTTTAAATAATAGTCTTTAGTAATACTTTGTGGGAGAAATTCTTGTTGCGATTTTTATCGTCAACATACTGGAGACTCCACAGGGAAATATGTTTCTGATATATTAGAACTCATAATGTATGGTTTCACATACCAATAACAATGGATCAAGAAGGTATAACCAGAATGATTATGCAACAGGGGGAAGTGAGAAGATTTAATGGAAAAATGACCAAGAATTTGGGAATAACTCATGGAAAATGTTAAGTATGAGGGGGTTTATCCCTGTGTGCATAATCATTCAACGAAAATTTTATCTTTACTTCAAGGAGAAAAATTTATGGATTTGCTCTTTTTAATTCAAATGGATGAATAATTGGAAAGCATAATCAAGAGATAACCAATTATTTTATAAGACAACAGTGAAAGAAGATAACAAATTCAATTTAATTTCAGGGGGAAGATCATAACAGTTGTGTAAGATTGATTAATATTGAATAAAAATACCTTGCAGGAGTGTCACTATAGAATAACTAATCCAACATCCGACCCTTGACTAAAATCAAACTAAGATGATGACATGCAATAAAACATGACAAAAATGGGATTACAAAATTCAAAGAAGCTGAAAACAAAATGACATAATTGTAAAAGTAGTAGGAAGCTATTAAAATGAAAGAAGAATTCAAACTACTGTAAAACCATAAATGAGAACCAATGGTGAAAATGAAAGCACAACTAGACTACTGATATACATAAAATCCAAATAGTGTTAAAACTTTTCAAGTTGGTTCCACATACTGTTTTAAGTGAGAACTGTTAGTGCTGTAGGAAAACAATCGCTCCTGTAAATATTTCAGTATATAAGAGTTAGTACCCATGACAAAATAGATCTTGAAAGAACCCAACCATAAATTTGAAACTTTGAGACAATTGATAGCCACTTAAAGTATACGATTAGATCATCCATATAAACATGAATAATCTTATCGATCAAATCATGGAAAATTATTTGCATAGGTATTTTAAAAGTGGTACTCGCATCAGATAAGACATAAGGCATATATTTGTAAGTCAGGGTACCCCAATGAGTAATAAAGGTTGTTTTGTATGTATCTGCCCCTTTTATCCTGATTTTATTGTTACAAGAAAAAACGTCAAGTAAGGGCATCATCTATGACCTTGCAACTGTTAAGAACCAAACATCAATATAACATAGAAAAACCTCAGGAAAAGTACTCAACACCTTGAAAAAGAGATAATTTCAGATAATAAGCCTCTTCGAGGGGGCAACCTCCTTTTACCCCACTTAAATGTTCAAGTACAAGAT
>SNQJ01S0015014.1:68180-92592 GCA_010110895.2 Picea sitchensis | reverse complement strand
CCACGTAAAAAACTGGTGTACTGTGTATGTGTATGATTGTTCATTTGTTCATTGCTTATTTACTCTGCAGTTATTGGATAATAATGCTTCATTGATATAACACATGGATTATATGGTTAAATTGCTCTATTACTGATTCACCCCCCCTCTCAGTAATCCAACAAAAACCCTGTGCTCATCTCTGATGGCGCAATAAATCAAAATGATGCATGATCTCTACATAATCATACACAATATACAACTAAGCCACAATTATCAATTCTTCAACTTGGAATAATCATGATTGCGACAATTAAACACACAACAAACACCAACTTAAATTTATACTACACTGTAGGAACACACATACCAATGCGTAATGAAAAGAGGCATCTATGTGACTGTACATATCCAATTACTCTCAATCAATCCATTTATAACAATGTTGAGTTATTGATTCAACTGTCACAACAAAATGAGGCAGCGACTATATCCCCATTATCATTTCCAATTACAACTCTCTAATCAACCTGATCAAACAGAGACAAGCCAACCATCAAAGACACTGTCAACACTACTCAACCAATTCATGACAGTCAAGAAGATACCCGACAGAGTGCAATTGGTTGAGTTAATCAAAATCAAGCTCTATAACTAATGAAAAAATAATCAAGGGTTCGCTCAGTCGCCAAACATAGGGAGACTGGGGGTCAACCGTGTCAATAATAGGTGAGAGAATTCGAGACAATCATGGTGGAACCGCAAGCCTTATAACCCTTATCTTGTAAGATAGGGAGACAATTCTACACCAGGTAGGGTAGACCATGGTGCAGAGGAGCAGATATTTCTCACTAGCCACTAACCAACACCAAGAACACGCAGAGGCATAACCCTCGTGTTTTTCCTCAATAGTCGAATAATGCTAATAGAAATGTAGAGCCCATGTACTACCCTAAATCATGCTTCTAGGCATAATAACCACCACATAACCAACTGTGAGGATACCAATAACATAAAATGAGCCGACGACCAAGTGAAAAAGATATTTTGTGACCAAAAAGTGGTTCAAAACATACACAACAACCCCATAGCAATTGGGGATGGACTTAGATGAAGATAAAAAACAAAGGATATTGTTGTTGAATGAGATTGATGAAATTAGAAAGGATGCTATTAAGAGGACTACAGTCATTCAAGAACAAAGTACTGAATGGCATGATAAGTACATTGAGAAGAAGTCTTTCTAGCCAGGTGTTGGGCCCTATTGTATGACAATAGGTTCAATAATTTCAAGGGTAAATTGTCCACTCAATGGTGAGGACCCTATGAAGTAGACACAGTTTACGACAATGGTTTAGTTAAGATAAAACCTATTGAAGAATATGAAACTTCATTTTTTGTAAATGGACATCAATTGAAAGTTTATCATAAGCCTCTGTCTACAAAGGATTTTATCCAACGTGTTCTTCAAAATTCTAAAATGAAATTGGTTAGAAAGGGGAGTTTTCCTCCTATTGATCTACCACTGTAACTTTTGATGTGTTATTTAGTTTAACTTTGTACATATATGTATATAGGTGCGTTGTTATATAGTGATTTTGGTGTTACTAACAAGAGAAAAAGATAATTGTGTTCTCATGTATATAGGAAATAAGGAGGAGATATTCCATGTTTAATTTTATTCCTTTATCCATCCCTGGTAGATTACTTATGGAAAAGGAGCATAATGGAGTTTTCTTTAAGTTTTTCAAACTCCTAATAATTAAAAACATTGATGATTACTAACTAGCCTGTGATCAAGAAACATCCATAGGACAGTACATGGAGTTTTATTAAAGTTTGTCAGACTCCTTAAAATTAAAAACATCTGCGAGCATTAACTGATATAGGCTCAAGAAAAATCCACAAGACAATAATAGTTAGGTTTTCCTTTCCAATAAATTGGAAGCGATAACTGAAGTAGTTCTTAGTATGGATCCAAAAAGAGGAGGTTTGTGCATCTGAACAAGAGGTATTCCAGCTATAGTTTCCTCCTTGTTACAGAGCTTGGAGCCCAACCATTGAATTAATTTTCCTCATGTTATGACACTTCTTCTTCAATTTCAACATTCCTGTACGAGTGTGTTGTTGGTAGTTTTTCCAACATGATACTTTAGCAGAACAAATTCACATGAAACATCAGTAAGTGACAACACCTACTCCATATTGACCCTCATATCATGATAACCTACAAAGATAATCCTACAAGATTCCAGTTTGAAGACTATACCTTCAATTTCCTTATCAAAACTTCATCCGGTACTCGAGAAAAAACTTCTTGTGTTCATCTAGTACTAGAGAAGACTCCTTGTGTTGGTCCAGTACAAAAAAAAATTATATGTTGGTCCAGTACTAAGCCAATGATCCTGTACTGATGGTGGGATTTTGGTAAAAAATGTCCTATAATTGATGTTTTCCTTGTTTGACAAAGAACACTTGAGGTAATGGAGGTATGAGATCATTATTTTATTCCTTTTATTAAGAACCATATTAATTTTGTGCTAAATATATGGTTACTCTCATGAACCTTTGTTTCCTTAAGCTGTTAAATATCCCTATCATTATCTTCTTAAGTATTCATGTTTATTCTTCTTTATTTAAATCATTTATGGTGTATTCAAATTTCTTCATGGATTGATTGTGCATATTATTGGGAAAATAAAAATCATACCTTTAGCAGGACTGGTCCAGTTTGAAAATCTCTTGTCGAACACTCCTATTCATGTGATGTAAAAATTATGATTATGCCACCTTCTATAACCTTATGTTGTTAATTATTGATTCAAAAGATTCTTTCGGTGAATATTAAACTTATGATTACATTTTGGCAACATTGACATCGACTTCCACATAATGGTGAATTCTAGTCAAATCGACCACCTTCCCTACACTCATTATGAAAATTGGTATTAATGGCATCTGACATTACTTCTGGATATGATCGTCACATTATCTATGGGTGCGATCCCTCGACATAATTTATGACTTTTCCTTACCTCGCCATCATTGCAATGATTTGAACTTTGTATTCTCGTTTCAATTTGTAAACACTCTTTTGGATGAATTCACCATCGAGATTAGAGTTATTTACTCATTACACACTATATGAACTCCAATCTATTCATTTCTACTATCAAATCATCCCGTTACCATGTTTCTGTCACATTGTTTTCGTAATTTTTCTTCCGATGCTCTATTGTTTTCACTGCTCTGTCTTAGTACCAAAACCTCACCTAAATCCTGTTGCCTACACTTATTTTGAGATTTCTTTTCAAGATGGCATGGGAGTTGACAAGAATGAACCTGTGTTCCAGCTTTACAAAAAGATGGAGGAATATCAAGAATGCATAGAGAAATTTGAGAGGGTTGATTGGGTTCCTTTTCTAGAAAAATTCAAAGGAATCATGAGGGAATGTCCCATGCCTTCACCTAGAGTTATGATGGAGAGAGTGTCTAGTTGGGACAACTAAAGTTAATGATCATAGAAGCCACCATAGAAGAAGCGATGGATTTACCTTCTACAGGAGAGAAATATTTAAAATGTATCATCATTGATAAGAGGCTCTATCATAAGTTTTTTAATCCTGAACATATGGACCCATATTCGTCAAAAGGAATCTCATAGAGGTGGGTCAAAGAGTAATATTGGACAATGATTTTTAGTTTGCATAGGTTTTTAACTTGTGAAGGGAGGTATGATGTAACTTTCCTTTATCATTTAAGGTCATTGTTTCATTTTTAGGGTGGACCAAAAATAGATTTTCCCCGATTTCATTGGATGAGTTTGAAAAAAATGGTGAGAGGGGTTAAGTCTTCCTAAAAGAAGCCTGAAACTAGTCTCTATTACCATGGGTCTATGAAACTGATTGTTGTTCATGAGATGAGAAAATGAGGCAAAAGTTGGAAGAAAATCCTCACAGAAAACTTTGCTCGAGAGAAGGATTCTAAATTTGTGGAATAAAATGTGACAGGAGAACGTAGTAAGGAGTCGGGCAAAAAGAAGGGTGGTAATAAAACAAAATGAAAGAAGCCAAGTAATGAATTAGCCACTATTGGCCCTAGTTCTCCGAAGTCTGTTAGCAAATTAGAGAAGGGAAAAAAAATAGTGGTAGGCACCTAGGGTGAAACAATCATCCAAAACCAAGAAGCCTTGCCTAGACCTGTCTACTAAAATAAAAACACAAATTAGTGAGAAAAGGAGGAAGAAACAAAGATGTGGTAGTGATGCAAGGAGAATTGCAGATAGTGTTCCAGAAATAATTATCGAATAACCTCAAGAGAAGGTTGGAGAATTTGAGAAGACCCCTGAATTGAGAGTTAAATGTAAGAAGAAACTTAGAATCAATGAAGAGAGTGTTATGTCATAGTCCTCTAGGAGAAAAAAAAGGAAGGAACAAGAATTTTTTTTTCCAGTGCCCATATATGAGCCTAAAAAGAAGAAAAGGAGATTGTTTGAGAAGGAAATTTCCATTCATGTTAGAAAATCTGATGAAGCATCATGTAGAACACATATAACCACTCAAAGAATGGCTAAAAAGGTGACAATTCCTCATGTTCCTTCTTTTCCAAAGGATCCAATTGACATTCTAACTTCACCAGAGGAAGAAGATATGTATGTAGGAATTATTATTGAAACAAAGAGTTAGCAACAGAGACTATGAAGGATTTAAGGAAGGAAGTTGAAGCCAGGGAGGAGGTAAATGAGAAAGAAACACTTGAACCTATTATTTATTTGACCAAACATCATTTGGTGATAAAAATTGAAATTTTCCAAAGGAAAAATGTAAAATTGAAGGAATAACTTGAGTATAAAATTTTGGACAGAGACATCAACAAAGAAAATGCACAGTTGAAGGACCATAACCAAAGGTTACATGATGAGCATGATGAGGTCTCTGGAAAGATCAATAAGGTTATGTGCCTGATATATTACACAAGAGTTATTAAGAGGGAACTTAAGGATAAATCTTCAAGTTTTGATATCTTAAAATCAAGAAATTAATGTTCAGGTAGGATGAAAGACAACACCAATTTTACAATTTTGATATCCAGTTGGAAATTTTTTTGTTAGGACATGCAATGACTTGGTCATGGGGGAAATGTTGGGTCTCCTTTTTTATGCCTCCAATTACCTTATTGTATCTTGTATCTTGACCATCTTTACCTCATACATCTGCACCATTTTCCTATTTTCTTGAAAGACATGTCTTTTAGCCATTCTTGTGTATACATGAGGTAACCTATGTTTAAATCATGATTTATGAGATTTATTAATAATTGGAATTGAATAATTGATGTTAAATTATATCTAATTACCTTGGTTGATTCAAGGAGATGTTATGACATAGTTCCTACTCATCAGGTACTTGTTTTAGTGTTCATTGGGTATTCAATTTGTCTGGTGCCTATTTTTGTGCTCATATGGTACCAATGTTGTGCTCGTTTGGTACCCATATATTTGACTATGTGTGTCCAACACCAATCTTCATTTTCCACCTGTGCACGTCCGATACTAGTTTTGTATCTACAAGCTTTACTATTTGAATGAGTTTTATTCCGATGGGTCTAAGGAAGTTGTTGGTCAGAGAATCTCTTGTCCGTTATGATATGATTCATCCTCATGAACTTTTTGTCATGAGGATGAAGCCAATTCCATGAAAAATGTTATATTGTCCAATTGTAATATGAACATACTCATTTGATATTATCTCGTGGTATTGGTTGTAATGACTATTTCTCTTTAAGAAGAGGGCCCTATAGATGATAGATATGCAAAGAAATAATTAAACATTGTTATGTTGCAGGATTGATTCCTGAGAAAATTGTTGATTGTATACATGTTGTTGAAGTAATGATATGAATTACAGTTTATGGAATTTATGTCTATGATCAAATTCTTCATTCGGTAAGTTTCTTTTAAAGCTACCTTGTTGGTACAAAAATGGCCCACTGAACCAACCAAGGTAAGCTTCCTTGTATTTATTTGTGTGAATACAATTCTAGTTTCTGTGTGAATAAAACAATTATATGTTTTGATCGTAGCATCTAATTTCATTCTCTTTTATTTCAGTAAATCAATTCACAAAACACAATAAAGAGTTGTGATAATTCTGAGTGACTGAGGATTTCTAAGTGCAATATAGATTTATGAGTAAATATTTGTTATTCTTTTGTGTATGTGTGGACAATCATTTTTTAGATTGAATACTTTAACATTTGTTTCTATTTTGCAAATAGATAAAAAGTTATGATCTCTATATCTCACCCTACATGAACCTATAATAGATTATCTTACTACACCTAGTATTTTTTCTGGGGTTGATTAGGTTATGAGTGATCTTCCTTTTTAAGAATGTGCAAAGATTTAATTATATATTGTTGTTAAATTAGTTTCTACAATAAAAAGAGTCAAAGTTCATATTTTCCTTTCATGATCCTGTAAATTAACATATTCATTAATTGAGCAAGAGACTTTAAATCACATGCTTGTTGATAAAAAAATTATGAGTTTTTCTTTCTAGTTTTTAAAATGTGTGAAGAATATTGTTTGAACATTGTGAAACAAAATATTGGTTTTGAGTGTTTCTTGTTTAGGTTATACTCATCAAAAATAGGAACATATCTGTTATTGACACATATAGTGTATCAACTCTATTGATTACAAAACTGTATTGACATATTAATGATTGTAATATATTAACCATATAATTGCACACATAAGAAACATGCACCAAAATCATTATTTCTTAAGTACCATGACCGACGAAGTAGAATAGGGGCTAGTGCTAGGATGAATAACGTCTATGGTGAGAAATTCTTGAACAATTTTCTTAATTTAATTTTTCTGGGAAAAAGGATGATGATAGGGATGAGCATTGGGAGGAGGGTTGTCGGGGAAGAGGGGAATGGAATGATCATGAACACCACGAGAAGTAGTAATTCCCTGGGAAGAGGAAAAAACAACTTGATGTTTGGAGGGGATGGATTGGAAGCTAGGATGCATAGAGGGTGTCTCATTGGCTTGAATGGAATAGAGTTGTGCAATAATGTTGGAATGACCTTTTTTTAGGATATTTTCCATGTGATGGGAACTGATGATCTCAGGGGAATCTGTTGTGATGCCTTGGAACTTATACTGTTTGTTGGTTGTGGAGCCTGATTATATTCCTGATTGGTAGGTCTTTTGCTTTCAACCATGTTTATACCCCATGAAGTATTTACACCCCAGAAGTATGTACACTCTTCGACGTGGGGGGGTGCATAGGGGAGTTATCCCCTATACCGGGTTTGGGGGGGCTATCCCCCCGGCTAGGAGGGCTGGGGGTAAGCGCCCCCCTAGAGGAAAAAATTCCTTGTAAATGTATATTGTAATTTCATTGTAAATCTGGACCGTTCATTAAAAGGTCGCAAATATAACGGTAAAAATTATGTTAGGTTTTTTTTTCCTGTAAGGCAACCCTCTTTTATGAGGGAAATGTATTGCGGCTATGCATGTTAGCGAATATTGTATTATGAGATAGTAGACTGAGAGAGAAATAAGAGGAAGTTACATTGGGTTTGCTATAGGTTGTATCCCTTTGATTGTTGGATAATAATAAAGGAAGGACCTGGCAATTTATTTGGTGGACGTAGCCCACACAGGGTGAACCACGCATATCTATCTCTCTATTGTATTATGTATCTTCTGTATTTTATTTCCTCATTTTTTTTATTTTATTTCTCCACGGTTCTGTTTTTATAACACTATTGGCCCTCCTAGTTGAATTGTATGGTTATTTCCTTAAAATCCATGGGAATGGGGCATGGAGTCCATAACGATTCGACACACAACAAAATGTCACAACCACCCATGTCGATAGGAAATATATGATATTTCATGTGGTACTGACCAATTTGGAGATACACATTTCCACAACACCCCCCACATTCCATGGACCTGCCATTGGAAATCATGATTTGAAATTTGTTGACTTCTCAGATATAGAAATTAGTTTCTTGGTAAATGTGGGGATGAATAAGATTATGGTTGATACCACTGCCAACTAGGATGATGACCTTCTAATGCTCCATGTAACCAATTATCTTGAGGGTTTGGGGAGAAAAGAATCCAATGAGAGGATTTAGGGAAACGATCGGTTCAACTTCGATAAGGTTTGAGGGTGGAGTTAGGTCAGTGGGTTCAGGTGACTTGACCACATGGGGAGCCTCAACCTCTTCTTTAGAAACATCCTCAGAGATGGCCACAAAAATATTTTGTTCCTTACACGTGTGCCCATAAAAATATTTGTCATCACAATTATAACAAATGTCCTTGAGTTTCCATTCAATCAATTCTTCCTAGGTCATTTTTTGTATCTTTAGTGGAGTGGAAGGAGGAGGAGGAGTGACTAGTTTAGGGTGATAAATAAAGGAGGAATTTCTCATTTGAGAAGAGACAACCTGTTGAGATTCCTTAGCTCTTTTAGTAGCTTTCACCCAACTCTAGGGGTGAAACATGGGGACGTGGGAGAAAATCTCCTCCTTGAGGACATTGATAAAGCATTGTTGGGAAAAATCATCAAAAATGCCCTCTGTGCAGAAATCCAATCAATGAAAAGAAGCTATAAAGTCTTCTACTTTTCCATCTTGTTTCAACTTTTTCAAATGACTAAAATGGTGGGTGTTACTATCAAAGAATTCATAAATCTTTGCAACAAATTGTGTCCAAGCCACATAACATTGGAATGAATGTTTCCTCCATTTCTACCATTGCCACTGTTCTTAATCTATATGGAGAACACCATACCAGAGTTTGATTAACTCATCCATAATTCCATAGAAATCGAAATAGTGTTCCATTTGAGTTACCCTACCAATGGGTTCCGAGCCATCGAATTATTTCACATCCACTCGTGGAAGGTGTAGATCATGATGAAAGTGATGGGGATGCTAAGTATGGTAATTGGAGGAATTTTCACCTTGGGGTTGCAAAGGTGGGTAAGAGGAGGTAAGGTCTCTTCTAATATTTAGCTTAGTGCATATCTGGGAAGTGAAGGATTCAAGATGGGAAGAGAGGTCCTATTTAAGTGTTTCATTTTTTACATATATGGTGGAATGCACTTTTTTATTTATGGTGTTAATATTGGCACTAAGTTTCCACACTGCCTTCTGGGCCTCACATAAATCATATGACAAGGTATTGAGGCAGGCTCCAAGGTCTTGGATACGGGCGTGGGCCATAAAGAAGGGGGAAATAGAAAGGGGAGGGTGGGACTAAAAAAAAAGGGTATATGGGTGAAGGGTATCACTAATATCAGGGTGACGAGGAGAATCCAATGGGGTAAGTCCCAAATCAGGGGGGAAAAGAGGGTCAGGTCCCCGAAAAAAAAAAAAAAAAACAATTGCTGAAAAATGATATGTATGGATGCGATCAAGGCTAAGAGAGTAATCCAATGGGATAGAGATAAAATAATGGTGTAGGAAGGATATAGACTTATTATTTTTACTCATGTGGAGTTATACTCCAATCTAAGGAATATTGCAATGTTGAAAGGACCAAATTCTTAACAGGAAAATATGTGTAGTAATTTCGCAACCAGAATGCAGGAGGTAAAGTGGTACAACAATAGATTTTTTTTTTTTGTTTATGTTTCCATCCCAAGGGTTAGGGTATTCAGGGTTTCTATGGATAATGGTTTTCTTTGTGCTATATCTCTCTAATATATGGGCGGGGTCCAACAGTAGTACTCGACGCAATATCTCAAGGCACCAATTAAGGAGGCTAGGTCCAGCCCTTAGTCGTACTACCCGGCTACCTAGGTAATAGAGGGTATCTTGCTGAGATATTTTTTTTGTGGAACTATAATAGTAAATAAGAAAATTGGTTTATCTACGGAGGTCTTCAGGATATCTACGTTGATCCATATACAATTTTTGTTTGATGCGCTACCACTTGAAGGGGTACAATCATGGGTTACAAGGGTAGCCAACAACCTATACTTAAATACCACTTATAGTTCTTATGTGTGTGCTTCCATGAACATGGATTTATGTGTTGAACGACAAATCTTTGTAGGTTTAAGATGTCGTAATAGATGTCTACCCTAAAAAAAATAACCCTCAATTGTTTTCCAAGGAAAGTGCTATGATACCACTTGTAAGGTACCATATCTATTATAAGAACCGAAAACAGAAATATTGCAGAGAAGGACAGTGGAACAACACAATAGAGGAAACCATAACACTAGAATAATACCTTTATTGATATGAACCAATGTTCAATTGCCTCTTCAAGGAAAACCTCAAGTAGAGAAACACTCTATTACAATAATTCTCTAGACAAAAACTTAGCATTCCCTCGACTCCTATTTATACTAAATCTATCTACCAAAAGGACAATCTATAGGATGATATTATAGAAGAGAAAGATTCCATTAGGTCTTGTTACATTTGACTTATTCTTCCTTATTAATAGGCCTTATTAAGATTGGCATTTATTACATGGAAAATATATTATTCTACCTATGTGAGGGGTTAGGGAGGCTAGGTCCCTAACAAAAATAGACCCACCATATCACATCTTCGTATTAAATAGTCTCTTCATTTGAAATACCTTGTTCAATTTCGAGGGATTTTCATAAAGTTTAGCCAATTCCTTGATCAGATCCTCCACTGTCTTTTTTCTTGAAATGTTGAAATATTCCACTGCCATTTCCAAGAATAGCCATATCGTTCCTAGTGCCTTTTTGTCAAGAACCTCCCATTATTCCTCCTTAATACTCACCAACTTCTTTTATTTCCCCCCCAATGGTAGGAAAAGATCCCTTTGATAGAGATAGTCTTCCATTTGCATCTTCCATAATTGGTAGTTTTTTCCATTAAATTTCTAGACCCTAAAATTTCAATCTTCTTTCATTTCTCCCACTTCAACCAGGAACTGTCTTTTCCTACGAGTTACCTTTTTCTCTGATACCAATTGTTAGAAAATATAAGATTGCAGAGAAATGATAAAAAACAAATGCAGAAATAAAAAACAAAAGATACACAAGACAATAGAGACATTGATTAATTTGGTTCATCCAATATGGGCTACATCCAACAGAGAAATTTCCAGTCATTCCTATATTATTATCTCAGGATCTCCTCTTTCAATGACAATATAGTTTCAAACAAAGAACTACACAGTCACAATACAAAATCCTCATACATAAAATAGGGTTTTCTTTCTAGGTAAAAAAATCTAACATAACTTCTACTATCATATATGTAACCTAAGGATGAATGGTTTAGATTGACTACAAAATTATAACATTTTACAAGATAATTTCACAAAAAAATTATCTTCAGAGGCAATTCCTCTGAACCCCCCACCAAGGGAAGCTCCAGACCCCCGGGTGACATATGTAAAGGGGAAATCCCCCCCCCACTCCCCTGCAAGAAGCATGCATCCAAACACTATTGAAACAAGACATCTTAATCTATAATATAATCAATCTCGACAACTAACACCAACCCTAATGACTATGACAGAGCTTCACATATTGTTGGTTCCTTACCAACTTATATTGCAGTTTTATGTTGGGTTTCTCTCATATATATTGGCTCTCAAGTCAAGTCACCAGCTAAAGACAAGCTTTCCTGATCTAAATCATAGTAGAAATAATTATAGGATTTGAAACACCACCTCTGTTATACACCATTCCTCACATTTATAGATTGAGAACAACGATTTGATATTGAGAGAAATGCCTCTCACTATGATATCAATGCAATCCTCACTTAGTAGGGACATCTAGTTTCCTATCATAGAGAAACACTACCTAATTTTGTTTATAGGTATCCCACCTATGAGAAACAAATGTACTTCGTTCGGTATGCATTCCAACAATGGAAGAATTACATTCTAGGCAAGGAAACAATCATCCACACTAATCAAAATCCTCTACATTTCATGCACACATATGTAAATATATAGAATGATCTCCATCAGAAATAACATACATGCAATAATTCCACATTAATATTAAGTATAGGAAGGGAAGCTCCAACCATGTTGCTAACTTCCTCAGTCGGCCCTCGGTTGTGGCCCTCATAATAGTTTTTAACTTCTATGGGAATGAAACCTCTGGGTGGCCACAATTATACAACAATGACTCTAACTTTTCTGCTACTTATCAGGCCTTGAGTGTTGGGAAAAGAGTTCCAGACATCGACATCCAGTATGCATTGTTGTGCTATCTTTTCCATAGATGTGTTCCTTCAAGAGAGCATGAAAAATTAATTTGGGAGGCACATTGCAGTCAGTTATCAGGGCACTTTGGGGTGGGGAAGATAGTAGTAGTACTTTAAAAGAATTTCTACTTGCCCAATCTTTGACATGATATCGGCTAATACATCAATTTGTCACTTCTTGTGCCATATCTAAGTCATCCATCAAGAAGCATAGGTTGTACACTCCTCTGCCTACACTATACAAGCCATGGGATTCTGTCTCCATGGATTACTTGTCAGGCTTTCTCTCAACTAAACATGGTCATAGTTTTGTTTCTATGGTCATTGATTGGTCCTCTAAGATGGCCATTTTGACACCCTATAAAAATAGTAGCATAGTCAATTCCATTACTAAACTCCTCTTTGCGCATGTTTGGGTTCATTTTGGGATGCCACAAACCATCATTACAAATAGGGACAACATGTTCCTCAACACCTATTGGCCCATCCTATGGTCTTTAATGGGAACCAAGTTGACCATATCAACTACTTTTCATCCCCAAATAGATGGACATACAGAGGTGGTAAATAAGATGATTATTCGTATCTTGTGCATGTACAAATCCAAGAATCCATGTACATGGGATGAGAGCCTCCCATATGTTAAACATAGCTATAACAGACCCATCCACAAATCTAGTGGTCATATCCCTTTTTAGGTGTGCTTGAGGTTCCATTCATTGGTCCCCATTGATGTAGCTCTTCTTGTTCTGGCTTTCCCGACTATGTCCTCCCATGCTTAGACTGAGACCGATAGAGAAACCAAATTCATTTAATGGATCCAACACCTCCAACAACAAGTTCATGATATCTTTGAGAAGGCTAATGCCAAGTATAAGAAACGACACAACCAACATCAACTTCCTTGCAAGTTTTAGGTTGGTGACAAAATGTGGTTGCATTTTTATAAATATTTCCTTATAATCCCCCATATGAAGCTTAGAAAACCTAGATACAAGACTTACACCATTATCGACGATGTGGGTGAAAATGCTTTGAAATTGAGTATTCTTGTTTTCCTTGGCTTGCACCCAATATTTAATGTGGAGCTGCTTCAACTATATTTCTCATCTTTGTTGGAAACCTTGGAGGTGACTCAACAATTGGTCCCTATTAAACTCAATATCGAGTTCAATACAAAATATCTAGTGGATTGGATCATGGAAATTAAAATGAAGGGAACCCACCAACAAAACATACAATTCTATCGGGTTGTCAAAGTAAGGAAACTACTTCAATAAGGAAAGTGGCTCACCAAGGTTTAGGTTCAAAAACATTTTTCCCATCTCCTGAAGGAACTTGATACAACAAAGACTATTACTTCCTAAGGGAGGAGGATTGATCCAGGTGAATATCGGTGGTCAACCACCTCTTCCACTAACACATCATGGTTCTCCATCTTGGTCATTTTTGTTATGGTTTTCGGGTCCTAAACTTCTAGGGCCATTTTGAAGCTCTAATTGATTTTTTTTTTACATTCGTAAGAAAAGGGTGCCCATGGCCTAACTATCCATACCAAAAATTGTACTTATGAGTTAGGCATTTTCAATGAGCTATTCTTCACCTTGAATAGAATTGTATGAAAATGTTGTGCCCCCAAGAAGTTGGCATATCAACTAACCACCTTAGGGCTCATAAACATTTTGGTTCTTCATCTCCTAGGGATAGGGTTTTGGATTGTCATGGTTCTTCCTTTCTGTTAAAAGGTCATTCTTTTGGACTCTTGTGATATATTTTTGTGAATAAGTGTAGCTGGCTTATCTTTCTCTTCAAAGATAAGCTACCACCATTCTAGCGTTTTGTGTTCCACAATATTCTGCAATTTTATTTATTAATAGAAGTTGGGTTTCACTGTATTTTTTTGTTCTCTCCTATAGTTTTGTTTGTATCTCATTGCATTCTCAATATAATCCGAACCTATCCATCATTCATAAAAAAAATGAATCAATGAACTACTCTATCTACTAAACCTTGGAATAGGTGTATTGAAATAACATCTCATTATTTGAATTTGATAACCTCATAGACTCTCCTCTTATATTCTTTGTGATATTTATGGTACAACTAAGAAACCTCTCAATTAGTGAGAGAATATTAGCACTTAATGACATGGATGCTCAGTATACTCAACTTAATGTACAAGTTCTTAACAAGTTCAAAATTCCACTCGTATCAAAGATAAGATCCACACCAATGGTTGATGATCTTTGGATGTAGAAACAATGACAATTGAGGAGCAATCAAGTGTGCTCTATCTTCCACTCTATACAAATTTGTCCAAGCCACTACCATTTGTTCAATGTGTCCTCATCTTAGCTCAATTAGAGGTAGGTTTAGGGTTCCTCTACTTGACACCATGCATTTCACCATTCAAAAAATGTCTACTTGATATCGGTAGAAAAAGGAAACAATAAGACACTTCTTCAACTATCACATAGGATTCAAAGAGAATTCTACAAAAGAGGTACCATGCTTGTAATTTCTCCCACCAAAAAAAATCAATGAAAAAGTAATAGTAGTAGAATCCATTTCCCTTATCTCATTTCATATATATAAGAAAATAAATCTCAAGTGATTCTCAATGGTTGCAACTATTGTCCTCCTTCCAATCTTTTCTTTTTACTTATGACATTGAAAGTAGAAATACTTATTTAAAAACTTATTATACTGTTAAGATTGTGATTTAAATATTAAAATATAAAAGAATAAATTTGTAATAAAAAAATATTTTAAAAATATATAAATTATTTTAATATAAAATATATTTATATTTTGAAAAATTCTCAATATTTTATAAATAAATATTCTCATCATAAAATAATTAATCATAAAATTTATAATTTTGATTTTCATAAATCATATGAACATAAAAAAAAAATTTAGTATGATAATAACTTTATAGTTTGGTGCATTGGAAGAGTTCAAACAATTAATGCAAAAGTTATACTTTATTAAATTCAATTATATTATATTTAAATTCTAAAGTAAATCTATACCGTTATTAAATTATCATAAAATTTATAATTTTGATTTTCATAAATTATATGAACATAAAAAAATAATTTAGTATGATAATAACTTTATAGTTTGGTGCATTGGAAGAGTTCAGACAATTAATGCAAAAGTTATACTTTATTAAATTCAAGTATATTATATTTAAATTATAAAGTAAATCTATATCGTTATTAAATTCAAATATATATATTATTTTTAAATTATAAAATAATTAAGATTTACATTATAAAGTAAAGTTATATTTTTATTAAATTTAAACATATATATTATGTTTAAATTATAAAGTAATTTGGATATCTTTATTTTCAAATCCATAAAATTACCATTATCTTGTGTTAGGTAAACCTTAATGTTAGTTTCTTCCAAGCAAAGAATTTTATATATTTAGTTCATTATTAAAATACATGTAATGTTTTGGATTTATGCATTTTGATTTGCTTAATGTTAGTTTCTTCCAAGCAAAGAATTTTATATATTTAGTTCATTATTAAAATACATGTAATGTTTTGGATTTATGCATTTTGATTTGCTTAATATAAGTAGATAGTTTGAAAAATGGTAGCAAGGCATTAATAAAAATTAATATAGCATTTACATAATACAAAGAAATTTTTACCATATATAAAATGGTTTTTTTTTTAATAGTATTTTTATGATGAAGAAGTAAAACTAAGAATTATTAAATTTGTTCATTAAGTTGTTTATAATTTGATAGTTTTTTTTCTTTAGAGTATTTTTTTATGATGAATAAGTAAAACTAAGAATTATTAAATTTGTTCATTAAGTTGTTTATAATTTGATTAGAGATGTATGTGAGTAGCTATTGATTCAAATATCGAAAGTGGAGCAAGTAGCCTATATCAAATAGTTTGACAAAACATTTCTTAAATTTCAGGAGCGGTTCAATGTCGGCCGCGTCGCTCTGTGATGGGCGATGCCTGTAGAACTAGTATTAGTAGAGACAGTTGAAATCATGTGAACAATATACAGTTCTTGTGAAGTTCAGCTCATGAAATAACGGTAAAATCCAACTGGGAAAGAATTCAGAAATCATGGACGGGCTGCTTTATAGATTCCTTTTATATGTTATTGCATCTGTGATAATCCTGCTGTTACTCTCCAAAATATATATCATATTTCTGGTAACTGAGCCAGAAGGATTCGCCATACTATGCCTATTCCTTTTGTACATACTTTGTTACCATAATTTCACTTTAATACATCAGAAACCGAAGAGCAGGACCAACAAGACCAGGAGGATCATGATAATGAGGAGCAGGCAGAGGCTCATACGGAATGTTACAGTACACAGGAGAGGAGGAGGAGGAGGATTGATTTCTCATGCTACCCTAGGGACCTTCATCATTAATTACAACGACAATCATAACAATAATAATGGAGGCCTGCAACTACGCGATGGTCTTTCGTTTGAAGAAATCCAAAGGTTGCAATCTTTCAAGTACTCAGCACAGAAGAAGACATGGTGGAACATCCTCTCGAGACGGAGATCAGAAGAAGAGGACGAATGCAGCATCTGTTTGCGCAAAATGAAGCAAAACGTAGAAGCCCGATTACTTCCCCAGTGCGTGCATTGCTTCCACAAGCTTTGCATTGATCGGTGGCTGCGTTTGAAGAGAATCTGTCCCCTCTGCAAAACTCCAGTGGCTATAATCGATTAAAATTAAGATCAGTTTCGGAACTATAAAGTGTCAAAACAGGAAAATCCCTTTCAGATAGAAACTTGGATAGAAATTCCTATCTGATATACATTTAATAAATATTTATTTTTTTCTTAAATTTGAGTGGTTAAATTTGTGTAATAGAATTGCTTCATTTGTTTTTCAGCATGTTGAATTCATTTATGCATTCAAAAATATAATTTAAACAAGGTACAAGAAGTAGAAGGCTAGAGTTGAGATAAAAGAGCTTCACACTTAATTTAAAGGAAGAAAACCCAAAACAATAATCTAGATTATAGAAATATCATACATAAAACGAGAGGAAGAGAATTCTTAGTTCAGTCTGATCATAGAAGAGTCGATAAGCCCTATTTAGATTGGATCCTAGTAACCTAGATTGGAAATCGGATTTGAGGATTTGTCAAAAGCACTTATAGTTAGAAGTGGAGTATCAACCAAGATCACCGAGGGAAGACACTAAACCAAACAACATGGTAGGGTTACACAACACATTGACACTAGCTGAGTTCTAGAGTGTTGGGTTGAAGGACCCAAAACAACATCTATTTGTATGTGAAACAGAGTAAATTTTGGCAGAGGTCGGGAAATATTAGCAAACAGAGTAAATTTTGGCAGAGGTTGGAAAATTTTTGCACAAGAGGTAGAGGATCAATAATATGTTACAATTGTAATCAATGGAGGCACTAAGCTCATGATTGTTTGAATCCGTGTACAATGTTGTAAAGCATTGGACTATGTTATGTAAGAATTTCCTCAATTACTTGCAAAATGGAAGGAAACCGGGAACCAGAACCAAAATCCAAATCATAGTGAAGGTTTGAATTGGTAGGGATTTGAATAGTCAAGAGTTAATAAATGTTTTTTTCTTTTCTTAAACACAAAATCTTTCAAATTTGAGTGGCTAAATATGTGTAATCGAAGTGCTTGAGGTTTTTTCAGCATGTTGAATTCATTTATGCATTTACAATTGCAATTTAAACAAGGTACAAGAGGTAGAAGACTAGGGTTGAAAAAGGAGAGTTGCACATTAGCAATAGTCTAGATCTTAGAAACACCATATATAAAAGGAGAGGAAGATAATTCTCAGTTCAGTCTGATCATAGAAGAGTTGGTAAATCGTGTTCAGATTGAATCCTATGTCCACTCCACGATCCTTTTTGCGTCACCTAGATCGGAAATCACATTTGAGGATTTGTCCAAAGCACTTATGGTTAGCAAGGGAGGACAAAGGAGCATTAGCCACATTAGTGAAAGCAATGTAACAACTCAGAGTCAACCATGATCGCTTAGTGGAGGCATTACACCAAACACCATGGCAGGGTTAAAAAACACATTGAGACTACGTGAGTTCTAGGGTGTTGGGAAGGAGCCAGAATAACATCTCTTCCCTAGAGAAACTAGAAGAGGAGTTGATGCAACTAACTGAGGGAAGCATGATGAGTAATGGGTAAGGAAATGGAGAGGACCTATGCTAAGATTTGACCATCAAAAAGAAAGGGAGATGCATTAGAGGGTAAGAAAAGATATACTAGGACCAGATTGGGTAGCATCAACAACATTTGTGCCTCTTGTGTGTGATCGTACTATGCTACAGAAGCCATTGGGGAAGGTAAGTACTCTAACAAATTTTTTGAGAATTTGTGTAGAGTTGATGAAAGATGAAACTGCACTAAATGCATTATGTGAAATGTTTCATCACTGCACACAATAAAGGGAAATTCCTATCATAGAGAGGGTAGTGAATCGGGTGCTTGGTAAAAAGAGGAACAACGAAGAAGTTAGATTAAGTGCATAGATTGGAGAATATGATGTGGATAATGGTTGGTGTCTAATGTAAATGTGTTACTAGAGAATACCTCAAGAACGATGGGGAAACCATAGTTGATTTGGTCTTGTATTCAGTTAAGGTTGGAAAGTCAACACAAGATAATACCAATTGGTTGATTGACATGAGTACTTGTGAGTATAGATGGATTGCGCAGTGCATAACAGTTTGAAGTAATTGAGATCATGGATTATACTAAGCCATATGAAACACTAATGGGACTTGAATGGGCCTTTCATAATTAGGTAACCATTAATATGAAGAGGAGAGAGATGATATTTTAGGTAGGATAATTGAAGGTTACTACACCATTGGATCAAACAGAAGGGAAGAGGTACATCGAGCCAGTAAGAGGGAAGAAAAATGGCAACCTATATAATATGACTACACAGATGGATGATTATGTTAGCTCCACTGCAGATGTCGTGCTAATTCATAGTGATGTGACGAAGGGAGAACATGATTAGGATGATCTAAGGAATGTGAGAAGATCTAAGGAATGTGAAAATACCTAAAACTAAGAGAGAACATTATGTAGAAGGGTTAGATCTTGAATTTGTTCTCTACACATAAAAAATAAAAACATGAAAGATAAACATTGGAATGACAGAGAATCCATTTTTTTTGCATATAGAATATTATTGGAGAAGATTGAATATTTACTACGCAGGTATCAAGATTATTCCCAATTGCATTCTCAGAGATGGAGAGGTTATCTAGGGAATTAGGTGAAATGAATATTCCTTTGAAACCCAATGGTAAGTCAATGGGACAAATACCCTACAGGTTAAGTTTGAAGTATAAAGAGAAGGTGATGGAAAAGATGGACAAGATGTTGAAAGAAGGGATCATTGAATTAGTGGTGTAATCAGAGTGGATAATTCCAATGTTGGTACATGATAAGAAAATAGGAGGAATCGAGATTTGTGTAGACATAAGGAAGATGAATGACACATTATGGCATGATCCATTTCCAACACCATTCACATATGAGGTATTAGAGAATGTAGGAGGGTATGAGGCTTATTCTTTCATAGATGGATGCTCAAGGTGCCATCAGATAAATATTGTGCAAAAAAAATGTGTAAGACTACTTTTGTGACATAGTGGGGAAGTTATCAATACAAAGTGATTCCCTTTGGACTGAAGAGTACCCATGCAAGTTTTTCAAGGGTTGTTTTTGCATCCTTTACTAAATTTATTGATAAATTCCTTGAAGTGTACTTAGATTATTGGACTTTGTTTAGTTTATTGAAATATTAAATAGAAGTACTCAAGTTAATGTTCGATAGGTGTAGACAATTTCATATTTCACTAAATTTGAAGAAATGAACTTTTTACGCATCTTTTGAAATATTGTTAGGCCATGTGATCTGCAAGAAGAGAGTATTAGTGGATCCGGCAAATATTACAATGATTGTAGATTTACAACCACTTACATCAGTCATACAACTGAGGGTAATTCTAGGTCATACAAAATATTACATGAATTTTCATACAAAATATTACATGAATTTGATCAAAGGTTATGCACAGATTACAACACCTATGGAGAAGTTGCTTAAAAAGGAAGCTAAGTTCTAGTGGAATGAGGATTGTGAGAAAATGGAGAAGTTGCTTAAAAAGGAAGCTAAGTTCTAGTGGAATGAGGATTGTGAGAAGGGTTTCGAAACCATGAAGAAGAAATTAGTGACCAAGACGATTTTGATCTTCTTTAGTATAAGTAGATAGTTTGAAATAATTAAAATTAATATAGAGTTTACATAATACGAAGAAGTTTTCATCTATGGTGTATATATATATATATATATATATATATATATATATATCATATATATATATATCGTATTTTATAAATAGTAAGTGAATGTAAGAATTAATATATATATTTTATATCGTATTTTTTTTTTATGAATAGTAAGTGAATGTAAGAATTATGACTAGGATTATTCCAAGAGGTTTATGTGAGTAGTTATTTAATTCAAATCTGTAAAGTGAAGTAGATATCGAAAATCAAAGAACCAATTTACTAAAGATACCTTCCATTAATGGATAATTCCATTAATATATAGAGAAATATATTTTAAATTTCATAAAAAGAAAAATGTAATAATTAAAAATATATTGGAATTTATAGTTTTATCAAAACTTTAATTACAAATTTCAATTTTATGGTTAACAATTAAATATGTTGACATATCCTTTGTCTTGCTCTTAAATCAATGAATGAGATTTAATGTTGATAAATATGGAAAATGTCATGGACATGAAGCACAATAGTTTAACATTTACTTTTTACTTATTAACAATTTCTTTTTACCGTGTACCATATCCCATTGATTTAATGTTGATAACTATGAAGAAAGGCATGGACATGAAGAACATCCGTTTGACATTTACTTTTTAATTTTTAACAATTTATTTTTATGGTGTACCATATCCCATTGATTTAATGTTGATAACTATGAAGAATGGCATGGACATGAAGCACAAATGTTTCACATTTACTTTTTAATTTTTAACAATTACTTTTTATTATGTACCATATCCCGCATACAATTAAGGAATCACAGGTGTGAGCAGATGGAGTACTAATATTGATGCAACAAGGAAATCACGGAACTGGTGCAACCATTGGTGGAACTGGTACAACCAATGGTGAAACTAGCGCACCAGGCTCAATACAGGCTCTATTTTTCACACCTGTGGATTAACCATCCTTCCTTTTACCTTTTGAGTGACACTATTACCTCCCTTGACTTCAACTCTCTCCCATTCCCATTTTCGTTTCACAGTTTGTCATCCTTCTTGATGTCCTCGACCGGACCACTCGTGGATACTAGTGGACCCTCTCCTCTGACTTGCAGAACATTAGAGACAAACTACGGTCTACTTGGATTTACACCTTTTCTAAAAACCTTATTTAATCACTTCTTACCTCTCGAGACTTGCACTAATGGAGGCGCAAGTCAACGCAGTCATGTGTGTTGCTGACAAGGCCATCTCGAATAGTGCACATATCTTTACCTTGATGAATGAGATCTTCCCCTCGTATTAACTTGTTCCAAACCTCCACAGAGTCTACCCCTATCTATCCTCCTCTGATCACCATCCTCTCTTATTCTTTGATAACTCTCCCCCTACCCTTCCATCTCCCATCCTACCCTCTACAAAATCTACATCTCTACTGGTAGAAATGAGACATTTCTCACGAGTCTTACAAACTGAAACTTGTAAGATTCGGCCCTCTTTACACCTTCCCCTTTTTTCTACTACCATCCCCACTCTTCATTTATCTCATAGTGACCCCATACCCTAGAGATATGCATCTCTAGCTACACATGATACTAATAGAATCTCTGGCTTTGAAAAAAGACTCGATCCTTTCCACTTCAGAGAAAGAAGCTTGCACAACATTTGTGGGCTCTGAAGACAATCATCCTTGGTGTGATATTGTATTTGAGGACTCGGTCTCCATGGCCCTATGCAGCCTTATGGGAAGAATCTCTTACAAACATCTTTTTTCTATAGACCTAGAAGTTTGGATGAATAAAACTTGGCAGCCAATATTGGGCTATGTGCCTCCCCTCTCTCATCTGGGACAAGGATGGCTTTACTTTCAGTTCAAATCACCTAAGGATTCCACAACTATTCGAGAGCACCTTATGAAAGTAGTCTCACGTTGAAGCATTGGCGAGTAAGCTTTGATCCATCACAAGACTACTTTGACATCGCCATCTATGGGTCCTCCTTCCTGGACTACCATTATTGGCCTAATTATGTTTGTAGGTATACCACCTATGAGAAAGATATGTATTCCATTGTGTATGGATGCGAAAAATGGAAGAATTACATTCTAGGCAAGGAGACAATCATCCACACTAATCACAAGCCTCTGCAATTCATGCATACATATGGAAATATATAGAATGATCTCCATTAGAAATGGGAAACATACATGCAATAATTCCACTTGAATATTAAGTATAAGAAGGGAATATCCCACCATGTTTCTAACTGCCTCAGTCAACCCTCAGTTGTGGCCATCACAATAGTTTTAGTTGTTGTGGGAATGAGACCTCTGGGTGGCCACAATTATACAACAATGAGTTTGATTTTTCTGCTACTTATCAGACCCTAAGTGTTTGGAAAAAAGTTTCGGACATCGACATCTAGGATGCATTATTGTGATATCGACATCCATAGATGTGTTCCTTCAAGAGAGCATGGAAAGCTAGTTTGGGAGTCACATTGCAGTCAGGTGTTAGGGCACTTTGGGATGGGGAATATAGTAGTAGTACTTCAAAAGCATTTCTACTTTCCCAAGCTTTGACATGATGCCAGCTAATACATCAATTTGTCACTTCTTGTTCCATCTCTAAGTCATCCATCAAGAATCATAGGTCGTATACTCCTCTCCCTAGACTATACAAGACATGGGATTATGTCTCCTTGTATTACATGTCAGGGTTTCTCTCCACCAAACATGGTCACAATTGTGTTTCCATGGTTGTTGATTGGTTCTCTAAGACGACCATTTTGACACCTTGTAAAAATAGTATCACATTCAATTCCATTACTAAACTCTTCTTTGCACATGTTTGGGTTCATTTTGGGATACGAAAAACCGTCATTTCAAATACAGACAACATGTTCCTCAACAACTATTGGTCTGACCTATGGTATTTAATGGGCACCAAGTTGACCAAATCAAATACCTTTCATCCCCAAATAGATGTACATACAAAGGTGGTCAAGAGGATGATTATTCATATCCCGTGCATGTACAACTCCAAGCATCCATGTACATGGGATGAGAGCCTCTGATATGTTAACAATAGCTATAAGATATCCCTCCAAAACTCTAGTGGCCATATCCCTTTTTAGGTGTGTTTGGAGTTCCATCCATTGGTACCCATTGATATAGTTCTTCTTGTTCTAGCCTCCCCAACAATTTCCTCCCACGCTTAGAATCAGACTGACATAGCAACCAGATTCATTTAATGGATCCAACACCTCCAACAACAAGTTCATGATATCGTGGAGATGTCTAATTCCAAGTATAAGCAATGACACAACCAACATCAAGTTCCGTGCAAGTTTCAAGTTGGTGACAACATGTGGTTGCATTTGTAGAAAGATTGCCTTATAGGCCCCCATATGAAGCTTAGAAAACCTAGATACAAGACTTACACCATCACTGAGGATGTGGGTGACAATGCTTTGAAATTGAGTATTCTTGTTTTCCTTAACTTGCACCTAGTATTTAATGTGAAGCTGCTTCAACTATATTTCCCATCTCTGTTGGAAACCTTGAAGGTGATTCCCAATGATTACAACTACTTGTATCCTGGTGATTCCCAATGATTACAACTACTTGTATCCTTCCAAGATGGCACTGAAAATCTAAAATCCTCAATTATGGAAATAATTATTTAAAAACTTATTATATTGTTAATATTGTGATTTAAATATTAAAATATAAAAAAATAAATTTATAATATTTTTTTTTTTAAATTATAATATATTTGTATTTTGAAATTTTTTCAATATTTTATAAATAAATACTCTCATCATAAAATAATTATTTATAAAATTTGTAATT
>SNQJ01S0015014.1:33290-49928 GCA_010110895.2 Picea sitchensis | reverse complement strand
GTAAGGGAGGAGGCTAAGTGTGTGGGCCTGGGGGATAATCTAGGGGGCTTACCTCTAAAGGGGATAATAATTTATTATTATTTTCTGAAGGCTAAGGTGGACATGTTGAGTGTTTTCCTAAGTTCCTGTAAAGGGAACGTGTGTTAAGTGGAACTCATGCGGTTGAAAGAAGACAAGTGTTGACCTGGGTGCATGCAGTTAAAAGCTGTAGTGTCAGTTGTGTTGGGGGTCATCAGTCATTCTTCCAACCTCTGCATGGGTTCGTCCTCCATTTGGTCGTATGTTGTCTGAACTATGTGGCCGATGCATATGATCTCGGTATGCCTCATGCAGCTCTGAAACCCGAAGTCTATGATGTTTTCTTGAGAAGACAATACAGCCTCAGTATGAACTCGTTTTTCCTTTGCACTCGACCCCTGTGTTTTGTCATCTGGTCACGCATATTGAAACCAGTGAGAACCCGTGGACTGAGCCGTGTTTTCTATGAAGCCTAGGTTTTTTGTATTTGTCTGAGCCATGTGGTGTCATAATGGTGGGTTTTTGTGGCCATGCAGTTCCTGGACTGAGTGTGGCTCGCTGCTTTATGTCATTCCTATGTGAATGAGTGTTGAAATGTTACTATTGTCCTCACCTGGATGGAGCTCAGTCAAGGAATGTTTTGAAGAAGAGGGTTGCCATGCCTATAAGAAACTCTCTCCAGGTGAGAGAGTCTGTTGGGAGATGGTTTTCTCCTAGAGAGAGTCAAGCATCAACTACAAATATTTGAGAATTCTCGATCCGGCCTATTGCTGAGACCCAGAGAGGGAGGTGAAGCACCGATGGACTGTGGTTGTGAAGGCATATACTTCTAGGTGGAACATACATGTGGGGAATGAGATTCCATGGGTAGTGGGCATAAGAAGGTTCCTAGAGAGAATCCTTCTGGTTTCTCTATGCAGTGTTCCTGTAACCTCAACCTAGTCTAGGAACCCCTTGCCTTGGGTGGAGCTTAGTCCCAGCTTGGGGGTGACCCACTACTGAGCGTAATGAGTAGCGTGGTCTATGGCTGGGAGGTTCATGGAAGGTCTGCACGTAGTTGGTGGTCTTCTAATGAAATATAAGTACCACTTTTATGTTCATTTACATGTTGTGTAATGGTACATATGTTGTAATTGATGAGTATCACCTGTATAGGTTGTATATGCTACATGTGTAGGCTTACTATTATTTCTTCATTATTATGTTATATATATGTAGAATAGTCATTCTATGTTTATATGGATGTGTATGTTTTTCCGCAAGTATCTCTATGTGGCATAGCCCAGTAGTTTAAGGTTGGAGTTGTCATAGATCAGAATAGAGAAGTAGAGTTGTAGTAGTAGTGGTGTTCCCCAATCATGGGGTTGATGGTCGGGGACATTACAAATATGGTATCAGAGCTTTAAAGGCTAAGTTAAGGTTGTGTAGGTGGCATTGCCTGACCTATTGGTGTTTGGGGATGTTACAATATGGTATGAGAGCCATGGTTACAACACTGAGCCTGGATGGGAAAAAATTTCAGAAATAATTGTTGTCGAAGTAGACAAAATTCAAGTTCTGACCCATGGTTTCAATGCTGAGCTTGGATGGGATAGATAAGTGGTCATCAGACCCAAGGTTTAAGGTGGAAATTGTGTCTAGAGAAACCAATTTCGAACCTCGGAATGTTCCAGAGTGCCAAGAGGTTACGTTGGTCGTGTTAATAAACTCAGGAGGAATACCGATGTTGTAAAGCCACGACATAAGTGGTGTTGGGCTGCAGAGTAATGTGGACCTTAGGATCTGTTCGAGAGAAGGAGAATCCTTCACAACCATCAGATTTGGTAGTGTTGTGAGGTTGTTAGCCATGAATTCCTTTGGAAATATGCAGAGTAACAGAGATTGTTCTGCGTCGTAGGATCTGTTCGGAAGGAAGGGAAATCCCTTACAACCGTCATATTTGGGGAAGGTGCAGAGGAGTTAACCCAGAAGCCCTTCGGACTTCGCGACTTCAGTAAAGTCTGATGTCAGAAACAAGAGAAGGGCCCAACATCGAAGCTTCGAAGTGGGAATACACTGTAGATCTGAAGAGGAGAGCTCAACTATTGGATCAAGACAATGTTAAAAGGTCAAACGCAACAGTGAAGGGTGAAATATCCTGAAGAGATGAAGTAGCGATCCATGACGACATCACTTGGATGGACATGGACATATGGTATGTGTGCCACGTGTCAGTGGGTTTTGAGCACATGGTAGGTTGAAATACTATATGGAACGTGACATGTGACACCCATCTGATTGGGCCATGAGTCAGTCTCTAGTATTCCTCCATGTGGCACTCCGTATGAGCATGGTTAGTGGGACCTGAGGTTACATAACAGATTTAAAGGTTGAAGGACCCACAGTGGCGTTGATCACGATACCCCAAGATCAATGGCCATGAGGCATTGTGGGGACCCAAGTTACAAGGGAGTTAATTTTCCAAGGCAGTCCCGCAATACAAGCCGCGGCTTCACCGAGGGGTTACGTGTCAATGTCAGAATAATTGTGAGATGAAAGGTGGGTTACTCCAAACCACCTTTGCATGCCCTCACAATTGGAAAACGTTAAGTGATGTGACTTAATGATGTCAACAAAGGTGAAATGGGAATGTTTGGATATTAACAATTCGGATGTGTGGATGTGATATCCTTCGAATATCTGAAGTCCCGAAGAACCAAAGTTCTGGAACTCAGACGCCTGAGGTTCCATAGTAAGTTTCAGCCATTGGATGTTGAGTAGACGTGGATGGTTGCTCCTCCCTACTTCGCGAGTTCGATAATCTGAAACTCTGAGAGATTGTTGTGTTGTGCTTTGAAAACTTCTGAAGCTGAAGTCTCGGTTAAGCACCTTTTGATCTAGTGCTTGATCATGTCCCATGGTCGTGTGGGTCGGGGGCTGAGATAACAAGGGCTAGTGCCTGAAAATTGTGTTAAAGAAGGGAAAAAGGGTTAGGAAGGAAGTAGGTGGGTTTCGTCTGGTTCAAACCGACATCAAAATAATACTGAAGACCCGAAATTTTGTGATAGGGTCTAGCAAAGAAGTAAGAGCCATTATCTAAGAGAAAAGATATCGTTGCAAAAGAAGTGCATCAGAAAAGAAGCACAAGTTTTAAAGGATCATAGCTTTCTACTCAAGGCTCAGAATTGAGAAAGGAAGTTATAATTGGGAGGGTCTTGGAAAGAGGAATACATATGTAATGGTTACATTAAAACATAAAAAGTCCTAGATATGTCTTCAAATGGAAGAAAGTAGGAGAGAGAGAGACTTCTTGGTCTTTAGATGAATTTTCATTGTAATGTGTCTTTGAAAGACAGGAGTTGTAATCATATTTTTTCTTTCTAAAATGAATAGAACAGAGAAAATTGATCCAATTGTACAGTGTTGATAGTGTTTCAGAGTTTACTGTTATTATGTGTTTTGTGAACGTATGATGTTATTGGTGAGTGAATGAGTTTGTGAAGAAATTGAATAAGTTTCAAATGTTCTCTTCTGTAAGATATACAAGGTGTGCATATCAAGCGCAAGGAGTGCGTATAGAGGAAAATTGTTTTTCTAAGGGCTCAAGAAGATGAGCGTAGAGTGTTCCAGGATGGCACCAGAAAGTCTTTTGGAAGACGCAGAATGACCGAGTCCCTTTAATATTGAGTAAGTTAAAATCTCAGGGAGAAATAGTGCAAGTTCGCATGAAAAGCGCAAGTGTGCACCAGGGTGAATTTAAAATTTTATTAACATAAGCTCGGGAGGGAAAACACCATCGAAGCCTTCGAAATATTTGAAATCCTTCAAGTTAGGGAGTAAGTCAAGTCCAAAATAATTGATGCCAAGATATTTGGCAAGAAGTCATTGAGAACATAAATGGACGGTAAGAATCCTTGGAGGGAGAAGCGTCGATAGTCGTGTGTCGTTAGATCAAAATAAACTGCAAGGAGGATAACACTGAGAGTCATTCAACACTCGAAATCTCAGGAGAGGTAGCAAACTGTCAATCTCAAGGAAGATCGAACCGTTGATTCCTTTCATCGGGAAATCAGATATCGAGATTTGGGAGGACGGAGGAATTTTCTCTCAAAAATCCTGAAACGCAAACATCTGATTCGCGATGAGAGATTTAGACCATTGAATCATGATGAGTGTGAGTCATTGATATGACACGCTTGAATTTTTTGAAGTCGGAAGTTGGAAAGGGGAAGAGAACTATTTTCAGATTTCACGAAATGCAAAGTCCTGATTCACGAGAAAAGATCCACATTCTTGGATTACGAGGAGCTATGAGTTGTTGGACCAGACTCATGTGGATTTCGGAAAAATAGAGATAGGAAGAAAAGAGGGGAACTATTTCTCGAAACCCCGAAATGTGAATTGTCGATTCGCGAGGAATTGATCTAGACCGTCAAACCCATAAAGTTGTTGACCGTTCATCTGAGGTGAATAGAGTTTGAGAGTTCAGACCTCGGGAAAAAGGAGAAGAGATAATCCTCGAAGTTTGCAAAGGGTAAAGTCTCGTAGCGCTCAGAAGTTGGGCCCCAGCTCATAGCTAGAGGTCACACCTGTGGAAGTTAAGAGAAGAGCTAACATGCGCTAGACTCTTATTTTGGATTTCGGGGATAGAGAGAGTCAAGGGTGACTCATATCGAAACACCTGGTACATGAAATCCCAAAACACATTTTGGATAGGCACATGGTCATAGTCGATGGTAACATAGAGGAATCTTGCGCCCACCACTGGTTTTCACAGGTGAGGTTTTGCACAAGGCCCGTGGATTTGTTTCATGGAGGTTCTAGTAGGGACCTAAAGAACCGCCCGAACTCCGAGAGTTGAAGATCCATTGACCAGGAGGTCAGCAGACCCCGTTGAGGTGGGGGCACCATGTCGAAATTCCTAGGGGAAAGAATAATCATGCACAATCATCATAGTGGGAGCACAAGAAGATTCAAGAATCCGGGAATAATTGAACACTTCTGGGATCAACAAGAAAAAGGTTTATAGGGAGAAAGAAGTTGTTGCAATTTTTTTGGCAGTAAGTATGTTATGGCTAGTTGGGTTAGACAGAGGAAAGAATGCTTGCATGTTTGCAAGTGTTGTTGGTGATGTTGTTGCATAAGGAAGGAAGCAACAGAGGGCTGAAGTGTTGGTTACAAGTTTGATAAAAGAAGCATGAAAGATTCTACTACAATCATATATTCAAGTAGTATAAAATTTATTAATGGAAGTCATGCAAGTATGAGTTTTTATTACTCTTTTTTCATAATTGTTGAAAGGAAATTTAGGTAAGAATTTCCTCATCCAGAGTTATTATATAAAATCACATGATTATATTATTGAATGCATACCACTGGATGTGGTAAAGGCTAGAGGCCTATATTAATTCAAATCTTTTTAGCTTCTGAATGAACACACTGACACAATAGAATGTCATGTTAATTTCATTATGGGTGATAACCAAAGAAAATTAAAAGATAAGAACTTGTTATAAGAATGAATGCTAGTAATCTAGTCATCTATGTGACCAGGGCATGGTTGGATATGGCAAGGTATAGATATGGAAAGGTTATGATCCACACAGGTACTAAAAGCTTCCCACTTTTAAATAAAACTTGGGTTGCAACCTTTTTGCTAGCACTAATGAACACCACATAATTCTATTCTTGGTGTAGTGTTCGGGTCGAAAAGGAAGGCATCCAATCAATTGAGAAGACAATAGGAAGTGTGTGGAGAATGTGTCAACACATTGGCCATAATGCGAACTCATGGATGGTGAGATACATGACTGAGGTAAAGAGAATTATGTAATTCAATGCAAGGTGAACTGAATAAGTATGCATTGAGAATTGCACTCATGCATAGTAAGTGATAAAATTGTATACTAAATGCAATGGTTGAATATGTTTTGTAAGTAAATGCATATATATTATTGCATCGAAATAATTATATCAATGGCTGAAATGTTTCTAACTCATGAAGTTGAGAACATTTTAGGAACTGTTAAACATTGCAACAGGAAAGTTGCAAGCCAAGTAGTCACAAGAATATAGACTACAACAAATTTTATCTTTAGAAAATTGAAATAATAAAATTATTGTTATTAATTATGAACATGCATATGCATAGAATGATGATTCATTCTATTTTTTCAAGTTGTTTGGAAACTATGATTGAATTGATAGGTGCAGGCAATTCTAAGATCATTTCATAAGGTGTTGTACATAATGAATTATGATGTACAAAAACTACTGACAATTTGTTGGTTGTATGCAAGAGGAAGCATTACAGGAAAAATGGTATGCAATTTGGTTCATTTGGAAAACAACAAGGATGGATGCATTCATAATATGACATAAGCCAAGATGAATTATGAAATGGAATTTGTTGTTTTGGGGAAAAATTGGAATTCCTTTTTGAACTAAATTGGAGTTCCTAAATGAATTCTTTAATGTTTTCTCATGATAACTGCATGTGGGTGATGCAGATGAGATGATATTGATTAAAGTTAGAATGTTKATTACAAAGAGTAGCCGAAGAAGATGTTGATTGGAAATATTTGAGGGAAGTTGGAACTCCCGGAGCCACGGTGCTCTGAGAATTCCTGAGCAAGCCTATTGTTGAATCCCAAGGAAAGGGAGGTGTAGCAGCTGATGGACTGTGTGATAGTGAAGGTGTACACTCTTGGGGTGGGACAGACATGTGGGGAATGAGAGACTATTGGTTGGAGTGCTACTGAGGTTTGGTACCTTGGCCTAGACCATGTGGATATGGATTATGGACTGTGGCTATCATGGGAAGCCATTTCCTTGATGGATTCATAGCCCTTCTCAGGGGTGAAAGGTCTTCTCAAATCAAAAGATAAGTACAATTCTCTAATTATTGTATGTTGTGTATGTTGTATACAGTTTATAATGTTATTAGAATTTTCTCTATATACATATATATACATTGCATATATGCTTGCATTACCTGTGTCCATGATTGTACATAATGTGTTTCATATTTCATTTCTTAAAGAATATATACCTGATGCTAATCATGTAATCGATTGGAATGCGATTCAAGTGGAGCAAGAAGGCATCTTGCAAGTGCATCCGGTGCGCATATTTGACTAGGAAAGGAAAGCATCTCTAGAATCAAACCATAGGAATTGTAAAATTCCAATGGACCTGGTACGGTCCTGAGGATGCGACATGGGAGCATAGAGATGTTATGCAGGTAGAATACTCGCATCTTTTTTAAGATTTTGGAAATCTTGTTGATGTTGTGTGAAAGTTGCACCGAGGACAGTGAAAAAATAAGGGGAGGATATTGTAATATCCCCAAGGATGAGTCCCAATTGTATTTATAAATTGTAAACATGTTTTGTAGGTTGGCGAGTTGAATTATAATAAGCTAGGAGGCTTATTTGGTGATTAGGCCGGAGAGCCTAGGTGTTAAAGGCCAGGAGCCTGATTTTGTATATGTAATTATGCAGATAATTAATAAAATATAAACATCGTTGCATTCATAGTGACCATGAAGAAAGAGTGATGGGGGACTAAGCCTCCAAAAGTTTGGGTAAGGGAGGAGGCTAAGTGTGTGGGCCTAGGGGCTAAGGTAGGGGGCTTACCTCTAAAGGGGATAATGATTTATTATTATTTCCTAAAGGCTAAGGTAGACATGTTGAGTGTTGCCCTAAGTTCATATAAAGGGAACGTGTGCTAAGTGGAACTCATGCAGCTCCAGGAAGACAAGTGTTGAATTGGGCACATGCAGTTAAAAGATGAAGTGTCAGTTGTGTTGGGGGTGTGAGTCATTCTTCCAACCACCGCGTGAGTTCGTCCTCCATTCGGTCATCAATTGTTTGAACTGTGTGGTTGATGCATCTGATCTTTGTATGCCTTAGGTAGCTCTGAAACCCAAAGCATGTGATTTTTTATTGATAAGTCGATACACCCTCAGTTTGAACCCATTTTTCCTCTGCACTCGACCCCTATGTTTCTTCCTCTGGTCATGCATTTTGAAACCAGTAAGAACCCGTGGACTGAGTCACATTTTCTGTGAAGCCTAGGTATTTTGTATTTGTCTGAGTCGTGTGTTGTCATAATGGTGGGTTGTTGTGGCCAGACAATTCCTGGACTAAGTGTGGCTTGCTTCCTTCTTTCATTCCTATGTGAATGATTGTTGAACCGTTACTCTTGTCCTCATCGGGCTGGAGTGGAGTCGAGGAACGCACTGAAGAAGAGGGTTGTCAGGCCCATGGTAGAAGAGGTAGGTTGTCAGGCCTATGAGTAACTCTCTCTAGGTGACAGAGTCTATTGGGAAGTGGTTTTCTCCCAGAGAGAATTTAGCACCGGCTATGGAGCTTTGAGAATTCTTGATCTGACCTGTTGCTGAGACCCAGAGAGGGAGGTGAAGCACCAGTTGACTGTTCTTTTGAAGTTGTATAGTACCGAGTGGAACAAGCATGTGGGGTATGAGATTTCGTGAGTAGCGGGCGTAAGAAGGCTCCCGGAGAGAATCCTTCTAGTTTCTCTGTGAAGTTTTCTTGTAACCTCAACCTAGTCTAGGAATCCCTTTCCTTGGGTGGAGCGTAGTCCCAGCTTGGGGGTGACCCATTGCTGAGCGTGATGAGAAATGTGGTCTATAGCTGGGAGGTTCGTGGAAGGTATGCACGTAGTTGGTGTTATTCTAATAAAATATAAGTACCATTTTTATGTTCATTTACATGTTGTGTAATGGTACATATGTTGTAATTGATGAGTATCGCATGTATATGTTGTATATGATGCATGTGTAGCCTTACTGTTATTTCCGCATTATTATGTTATATATATGTAGAATATTCATTCTATGTTTATATGGATGTGTATGTTTTTCCGCAAGTATCTATGTGTGGCATATCCCAGTAGTTTAAGGTTGGAGTTTTCATATATCAGAATAGAGCAATAGATCTGTAGTTGTAGTGGTGTTGCCCGACCATGGGGTTGATGGTTGGGGACATTACAAATATGGTATCAGAGCTTTAAATTATAATTCAAGGTTGTTTAGGTAGCATTGCCCAACCTGTTGGTGGTCGAGGATGTTACATGAGAGATTTTGCAAAGAGAAGCTTGCATTGTAGAGAGTCTAGGAAAGATGGAGAGATGGATATCATGATATATCTATTGTAATCACAGTGCACAAGCCTAAGACAATTACAGAACTAACAATAAATAAGTCAGACATTGTGGACGTATCCCAAATTTGGGTGAACCATGTTAACTCTATGTATTTTTGTGTGTGATTCATGTGGTTGTTTATGAATAGTAGGTTTATGCATGTTAGACTAGATCTGTTTACTATATGATCACTGTGCAGTAGCTATGAATGTTACAGTGAGTAGTTTATGTTGCAATCTACAGTATAATGGTTCTATATAATTGAATTCACCAATTAATCAAGGAATAAGACACATGATAATGAAAACATAGTAGATAAGTAATAATGAATAAGACAATCGCCTCCCATCCCCTCACTACTATAGAATCCTAGTCCTTGTAGCCCCAATAGATGCCTCAGATGAGACTTCACTTGCATGAAGGTGATTCCATAAGGGAAGGTCTCTTAAGGGTTTTATTAATTAGATAACTCAAACGTAAGGTCTTAGAAACACACGCCAACAAGAGCAGTCAGAGGTGATGCAATTTTTCCATAATTCTTAACAAACTTGTGATAATAACTTGTTAAACCCATAAATCCACACGAACTCTTAAGAGTTTTAGGGTGTGGCCAGTCTTTCATAGCTTCAATTTTTTAAGGATCCACCCTTACACCATCCTTGCCAACAATATGACCCAGGAAGTCCAATTATGATGCTCCAAAGGCACATTTATATTGTTTGAGGAAAATTTGGTTCTAAGAGATTAGATAGAGAACTTGATCCACATGGGAGAGATGGGATGTCCAAATTTTACTATATATGACAATATCATCAAATAAAACTAAGAAAAAATGACAAAGAAAAGGACATAATACATGATTCATGAGACTTTCGAAAGTGGATGGGGCATTACATAGGCCAAAGGGAATGACCAATAACTCATAGTGACCCTCATGAGTTCTAAAGGAAGTCCTGGAAATGTCTTCTTCTTTCATATGAATATGAGCTAGGACAATGATCAGGTTTAGTAAAGTAATCAACATCGCTCAATTCATCCAAGAGATTATCAATGACAGGAATGGGAAACTTATCGTTGATGGTGATTTTATTGAGGGCGTGAAAGTCTGGACACATGCACCAAGTACCTTATTTATTGATTACAATGAACAAAAGAGAAAAATTAGGGATGGTACTAGGACAAATAATAACCGCTTCGAGCAATTATTGAAAGAATTTCTCAATTTCATTCTTCTACGAAAAGGGATGATAATAACAATGACCATTGGGAGGAATACTACCGGGGACAAGAGGAATGGAATGATCATGAAAACCACAAGAAGGGTGAAGTCCCTGGGGAGTGGAAACATAATATTTGTGTTTGTATATGATAGATTGGAGGTTAGGATACATGGAGGGTGTCTCAACTACTTGAATTGAATGGAGTTTGTAAATAATACCCAAATGACCTTTTTTGAGAATGTTTTCCATTCGATCAGAATTGATGATCTTAGGCGAACATGATGTGTGTCCTTGGAACTGATACTATTGTCCCTCATTGTAATGACCCTGGCCATAGACCAATAGGTTGTTCCATGCCACCAAAATAAAATTTCATGCTCTGATACCATTCTGTGATAACCCCAGCCTTAATCTATTGGGCTATGCCACAGAGAGATACTTGCAAAAACATCATACACATCCATATAAACATAGAAATGAAAATTATCATTTACCTATATATAAACATATACAGACAACATATTCTAATAATACATAGATTAATGAAGAAATAATAGTAATACTACACATACAACATAGGCAATATATCCATGAATTACTCATCAATTACATCACATGTACAATTACAAAGCATGTAAATGAATATAGAAGTGACACTTATCTTTTAATATAAGACCACCAACTTCATGCAAGCCTTCCACAAGCCTCCCATCCATAGAACACACTACTCATCACTCTCAACAGTGGGTCACCACCGAGATGGGACTAAAATACACTAGGTAAGGGATTCCTAGGCTAGGCAAGGTCGACAGGGAAGTCACACAATTCAAAAGGAAGGAATTCCTCCAAGGAGCCACTTACGCATACACCTCACAGAATCCCATTCCCCACATGTTTGTTCCACCCAAGGAGTGTACACCTTCACTGTCACACGGTCCATCGACTGCTACACCTCCCTTTTCAGGGCTTCAACAATATTCTCGATCAGGAATTCTCAAAGCTCGGAGATGCTCATGGACTTCCTCTAGGAGAGCTCACTTACTCAATACACTCTCTCGCCTGGAGAGAGTTGTTCGCAATCCTGACACCCTACTTCTTCTATCCAACTCCTAAGTCTAGAGGGTAACCACATCATCAAAATTGGGTATGGGATCTGGTAATGAGATCAACCCACACCAGTCCAGAGAATATGTGGGTAGCAACAAAAAATGGCTAAGGTGTGATCTGGCTCATGCACTATGCATTTGTTTTGTGCTTCATAGGAAAAAACAAATAGATTCATAACACGGTGTGCATGTTTCCCCCCCGAGGTTGTAGAGGTCAACAATGGAGGAAAAATATGGTTGTGTGAAGGCTCTCCCCCGTCTGCTTGCATGCAAGCATGGGGAGTCTCCCCACCCTCATGAGGGAATCCCAACAAACTGACTTTCCCACCTAAAATTACATGCCCCCAGGTTGACACATGTCTTCCTGAAGCTACATGATCTCCACTTAACATTTGTTCTCTTCCCATAGGAACCTAGGAAAACATAGGTTATTTACAAACCTTAGCCTCTAGGAAATAATAATATAATATTATTCCCTTAGAGGAAAGCCCTCTAGCTTAGCCCCTTTTTCTAGACTCTTAGCCCCTTCCCCTTCCCTACCTAGTGGAGCTTAGTCAACCATAACTCTTTCTTTGTGGTCTGTCTACAGGCCTCAATGTAATTATATTAATTATGTGAGTATTTACAAATACAAAATCAGGCTTAATGGCTTTAGCATCTAGGATCTTCGGCCTAATAAACACATAAGTCTTATATATTATTATAACTTAGCTCACCAACCTATCAAACATGTTTACAATTAATTATCACAGCCCGGGTTCTACCTGGGGATATTACAATCCCTTCCCTTATTTTTGTGTTGTCCTCAATGAAATTTGTTTATACATATAAAATTCAAAAATTCTTCAAAAAGATCCAAGATTTAGCTATTGGAAGATTGTTATCCACCCGCTGCTCTACTTTCAAGCACCAATTCTAGTGTTCATACTGCAACTAAAATTCAATTTCTCTATTCCATAGAGCTTCTTCAGGAAAGCATTCAACTCATTGTTCCTTATTACATGCTTCAATTAAAACTCATTGAAAGAATCGACTGGTTGTAGATCCACGACGTTCCACCCACCCTTAGATCTCACTATTGATAAAATCTCAGTAGGGGCTATGACTCCACAGGCATAAACACTCTACTCATACACTTGTTCATTCAGAAGCAACATTAGAACATACATGGAATATATATATAAGAAATTCTATAACATTATAACCTGTATATAAGATATAGAACATACAATGAATATATAATTTATACTTATCTTTTGATTGAGAAGACCTTCCACCCCTGAGAAGGGCTATGAATCCATCAGGTAAATGGCTTCCCAGGATAGCCACGGTCCACAATCCATATCAACATGGTCTAGGCAAAGATACCAAACCGCAGTAGCACTCCAACCAATGGTATCTCATTCCCCACATGCCTATACAATCCAAGGAAGTATGCACCTTCCTTCTAGGGCTCAAGCATAGGTCAGACAAGAAGTATCATAGAATCGTGGCTCCAGGAGTTCCAACTACCCTCAGAGGTCTCCAGGTGCCCTCCAGGCCTCATACCGGGGAGCCTATCCCCACACCTCTCCCTCCAGGGATCCAAACTTCTCCAAGGAAACCCAAGGAGAAGTATAAACACACCCATATCCACCGAGGATCGACAGGGTAAGATCTGTTTTCTCCAATCAACAACTTCCTTGATCTACTCTTTGTATTCAACATTCCAAATTTAATCAATATCATTTCATCTGCATCACCCACATGCAAATAACATGAGAGAACATAAAAGAATTCATTAAGAACTCAAACTTAGTTCAAAAGGGAATTCAAATTTTCCCCAAAACATGAGATTTTATTTCATAATTCTTCTTGTTTGTTACCATATTAAGAGTGCATCCTTGTCATTTTCCAGAAGCACCGAACTGCATACCATTTTTACTGCAATTCTTCCTCTTTCATACAACCAACGATTGTCATCATTTCCTGTACATCTTAATTCAATTGTAATATGTCAAAAACCATATGCAGTGATCTTAGAATTTCCCACACCTCGTAATTCAATCACAATTTACCAAAAAATTTAATAAAATAGAATGACTCATCATTCTATGCATACGCATGTTTATAATTAATATCTATAAGTTCATTACTTTAGTTTTTGAACAATTTTTTTTTTGTAGTCAGTCTCCATGTGACTACTTGACTTGCAACTTTCTTGTTGCAATGTCTAACAACTCTTGAAATTTCCTCAACTTAGTGAGTTAACAACATTTCAGTTGTTAGTAACAATTATTTCCATGCAATAATATATATGCATGTACTTACAAAACACATTCAACAAATGCATTCAAGTATAGAATTATATCACTTACTATGCATGAGTGAAATTCACAATGTATATTTATTCAATGCACCTTGCATTGATTTACATAATTCTCTTTATCTCATCCATGTATCTCACCATCCATAATTTGAAAGTCTGGACAATGTCTTGACACATTCTTCACACACTTCCTATTGTCTTCCCAATTAATTGGATGCCTTCCTTTTCGACCCGAACACTACACCAAGAATATAATTCAGTGGTGTTCATTAGTGTTAGAAAAAAGGTTGCAGTCCAAGTTTTATTTAAAGGTAGGAATCTTTTGGTACAAATGTGGTTCATAACCTTTCTATATCCATACTTTTCCATATCCAACCATGTCTTGGTCTCATACATGACYAGATTACTAGCATTCATTCCTATAACAAGTTCTTATCTTTTATTTCTTTATTTATTAYCTCATAACCAAATTAACATGACATTATACTATGTCATTGTGTGCATTCAAAAGTTGAAAATCTTTGATAATTATGGAAAGCCTCTAGAATTTACCGCATCTAGGGTATCTTATTCATGTTAATACATTCAAATAATACTATCATGTGTATCATAAAAATTAAATCAGGGAAAATTCTTGCCTGAATTTCCCTTTGGAAATTATGTAACATAATTTCAAAAGAGAATACTTACCTGCATAGTTTTCATTAAACGAATTTGATATTACCTGATTAGTTGATGACAATAGAATATTTCATGTTTCTTTTATCGGACTTATAACCAACACTTTAGCTTTTTGTTGCTTCCTTCCATATGCAACAACATCATCAACAACACTTTGCAAACATGAAAGAAATTTTTTTCTTTAGCTGTACCAACAAGCCATAACATACTTGTTGCCATAGAAAATGCAACAACTTATTTCTACCTATAAAAAGTTTCCTTACTGATCCCAAAAGTCTTTAATTCTTCCCAGATTCCTCAATCTTCTTTTGCTCTCATTGTAGTCATTGTACATGATTCTTTATGTCTTGAGCACTTTCTATCCAATCACCCTTGTCTTCCCTTTTCATTTACATCCAATACTCAACTAGTATTAACCTTCAAATTTCATTTATTCCTTGGATCCTACTATCCTAACTCATATTTGGATGAATTATAATTCCATTCATGTTCTTTGAGTAACCTTGGTTAGTTAACACCAACTTCTTTCTTGAAGCAATCTGATTTAGCCTTCTGACATGCATATTCAACTTTTGTCATGCCATATTTGATGGCCTTCATGCCATGCTTACACTGCGCATTCTGATAGAAATAATGGAGGTTCTATCTGAAACTACGGGACTGATCCTCAGAGATGTCACATCTTATCTCCAAACTCTTTCATATTCCATAAAACCTTCCTTCCTTGTTCCCATTCTTTGCATCTCCATATGAAATTATGGTTCATGAATTATCATGTATTGAAAATGGTTGAATATCTGGACTCCTCTTTCTAAGACCTTTTCAATGATTGACTCCTTGTTCAATTCAGAATCATGAGCATAAAGTTATAATTGTTTGCACAATGGTTCTTTCTGGAAGATGATCTTTGTACAACTGTTTTTATTTCACAGAGTCGAATTGGCTCTTGGATCCTTGTTGGATCCTATCTTCAGGTTTACATACCTTCTTTACTTTTTTTGATGCAGGTATGTTCATATGCAGGGTTTATCACTAATTGTGTTTTGATCAAGGATATTTCCTTGTGTGATATTCCCAATTTGTGGGATTCTATCATCGATTCCATCACTAGTATTTGGAAGAGGCTTAGATATTTTAGGCTCAGGTATTACATGAATTTATTTGATAATGTTGTCGGTTCACTAAAGAACTACAATAATTGAGTTTAAATGGGATTTTTAGATTCACTGAAGAACTGCCATCGATTCACTGAAGAATCACTCATGATGCCATCGATTCACTGAAGAATTGGAAGAATATCCAAGAATTGAGTTTAAATGGAATTTTTAGATTCACTACATATATCTTGTCAAGAATATATGTGAATTGACCAACTCTTCTAAAGATATATTTAACATTGATGATATGAGACTAATTTGTGGTGTTTGGAGAAATGTGCACGATCTTGATATTTGCAAGGATTTTTTCAGGTGCCTTGCAATATGTCATACAATGTTACCTAAATCTGATGTATCATGAGAGGAAACACAATATATCCTTCAGAAAAAATCATTTATTCTCTCTCTCTCTATCATTTGATCATATGTAGTGTCTCCTTTCTTCATCGTATCATTTCATTTATAATCTTGAGTTATGACCGAGACCTAATCTCCAAAGTGATTAATGCTTGAGATTATATCTCACCTCACTAGAGATTAATGGATAATATTTAATCCACTAATCCCAAAAAACATTATCATTTTATTAAATTAAACTCAATTAATTAATAAAATCACTTTTCTTTGATAATTCCTTTCATTAAATTAAATTAATAGGGTAGATGTATTTGAACAAATTCCATACATCTAGAGGAAGTACCTCTCTAATGGTACAAACATCAAGACTCCCTATTAGTGAGGAAGGCACTTCTGCAAAATCCACATGGAACTAATTGTTCCTCTAATATTGACACTGTATCCTCCACATCAGCCTGCACCGTAAGATAGTGTTAAACCTAATTGTATGATACTTCTTCAATCATGTTACTCGTTAGTTCCATAAAGTTCAGAAACGTTTTCGGAGGCATGCTCTCCCTAATGTGCTCCAAACATCCTCAACTTTCTCCTAAGTATCCCTCAATGCCTGTTCAAAATAACCGAGTCTTATAAAAGAACTATAA
>SNQJ01S0015014.1:9265-29632 GCA_010110895.2 Picea sitchensis | reverse complement strand
GAAGTGGACAATATATGATTAATGGTAGTCTATTACACGATATAATGTGGATAACATGTCTTGACATAGACTTAGTTGATTTTCTAGGGGATATGAAGGTCATGGTCACCAATTCTTCAATAAAAATAAGTGTGTGATTCATAATCAAATAACAACGCTATAATGAAATATAGCAGTAAGAGATAAGTGGAGTTTAAATCTCCTTAGTCCTTTAAGAGGGATAATGACAAAGAAGTAAAAGTTCTATGCATACATTAAAGGAATAAGATATATATATAATGGATTATCTCTGTGTCATAAAACAATGTTGGAGATTCAAGGGACTTTAATGCCCCTTAACAAAAAAAAATATTTGGGAAATTTGGGGTACATTACACCTTGTTTCCTCATCATGAATTTCATGGGATACATTTTCACTTTCGGGTGGCCTCTCTATTATGAATTTTTTTAATCCGTCCATGATCTCGCTTTTTAAAATATCCATTTTAGTATCCATTATTTCCTCCAACATAGCTTCAGTTGAATCCATCATCCCTTGTAGTTCATATTTGGTTACTGTCTTCTTTTGTAAATCATTTATGTCCCAGCACATTTATTCACCTTCATCAAGAGTCAAAATAATACTTTCTAAAGGATTATTTGGTGTACACGTTCCCTTTTTTGGTGCCATGTTTGCCAAGTATTACTTTTAAACCTTGATTTGGAGGTGGTTCTTCTAGAATATCTTTCTTCTGATGTATCTTCAAAATTTCTTCCCTTCTGGCTCTGGAAATTTCATTATTTAGTTCTATGATATGTCTTATCTGCAATACCATGGGTCTAATCAAAATTGGATGTTCCAAGTGGAAGTTATGGTAACTTCCCCACACCTTGTTGATTTTTGGACCTTCCAGGAGAGTGTACTTGTAAAGTATGCCAAGAGAAAAATATATGAGATTTGATTATGAAACTTGTTCCATAAATAGTACTCATTGTCCAACTTCCAATGCTGCTAGTATGAATTAATTTGGATACTCACTGAAGAATATATCAATGTTTTACCTGGAACACCTATTTGAGACTAGCTAATATGAGTCATCTACCCTACTTACATAGGGTGTATATAAAAAATTAGGATGACCCAGAAGCTGCAATTTTTATCATATATACTGTGATAATGTATCTAAATATCCTCCTAGTTTTACGGTCTGAAACTTTACAAAAAAAAATTATAGAGAATATTTCGTGATGGCTAAATTCAAGATGATTACGACACCCTATATTACAAAGGATATATCTATGAAAGTATAAGGCCTCAGGAGCTGAAATATGGTCCCCAAGTACCTTGATTAATATAATAAATATAACACGGGGAGTTCCTTCTGAAACATTGTAGAAAAAGAGTTATAAATAAAATTCCAAGGTGTCTCAGATGTAGCAGCGAAATCCAAAGGCCCTAAGCTCTGATCCCAAATGTTAAGAACCAAATATCAAAATAGCATAAGAAACCTTAGAATAAGTACTCAATGCCTTGACAAAGAGAGAATTTTATATAATAAACATCTTCGAGGGGGAAGCCTCCTTATACACTACATACATTTACAAATATAAGATGATTCCAAATGAAAAGGTCTCCTTGGTATATATAGGATACTAGGAGGTACAATTACAACTAATGCACCCAACACAAAATGAATAAAATAAAAATACTAATGTAATATGCCCCAATTAAGGGGTAATGTGCCACTATTTAAGGATTAACAAAACCCAAATCTTATCAATTATTAGCCTCTTCTAGTTTTCTACACCAGTACCATTTCCTAGCTCATCTCTAAATACAACCTCAATTTTCTCTCTATCCCATTCCCTTGTCAATGGTAAGAACATATTTGAGTTTGTGTTGGCATGCATTGGGCTCAACTACAACAATAAAGAGTAGAATGGATATTTCCATGATACACAATAGAGCGTTATCCCACATCCTCTCATGTATTTTAGATCCAGAGGATCTCCTCTCAACATCCATGGCTTTCAAACAGTGGAAAAACATGCTCACATGGGCTTCCTGAAAGCTCACTCTCAATACTCACATCTATAGTTGACTTCCTAATCTCTCAAAAAATAATCTAATACTATAATTATTAAATTCATACCAAACCAAAGAATCCATTTAAGATGTAGGGTTTATCAATAATTATGTTTCGATCAAGGAGATTTCCTTGTTTGATATTCCCAATTTGTTGGATTCTAGCATTGATTCCATCACTAGTATTTAAAAGAGGCTTAGATATCTTAGGCTCAGGTATTAGATGAATTTGTCTGATGATGCTATCGATTCACTAAAGAATTGCAAGAATTGAGTTCAAGTGGGATTTTTAGATTCACTGAAGAACTGCCATCGATTCACTCAAGAATCACTTATGATGGCATCGATTCACTGAAGAATTGAAAGAATATCCAAGAATTGAGTTTAAATGGAATTTTTAGACTCACTACGTATATCTTGTCAATAATATATGGGAATTGACAAACTCTTCTAAATATATATTTAACATTGATGATATGAGACTAATGTGTGGCGCTTGGAGAAATGTGCACGATCTTGATATCTACAAGGCGTTTTTCAGATGCCTTGCAATATGTCATACAATGTTACCTAAATGCAATGTATCATGAGAGGAAATACAATATATCCTTAAAAAAAGTCATGTATTCTCTCTCTTTATGATTTGATCATATGTAGTTCCTCCTTCCTTCACCCTATCCTTTCTTTTACAATCTTGAGTTATGACCGAGACCTAATCTCCAAAGTGATTAAAACTTGAGATTATATCTCACCTCACTAGAGATCAATGGATAATATTTAATCCACTAATCCTAAATAACATTATCATTTTATTAAATTAGAATCAATTATTTAATAAAATCACTTTTCTTTGATAATTCCTTTAATTAAAGTAAATTACTAGGGTAGAAGTATTTGAAAAACTTCCATACATCTAGACAAAGTACCTCTCTAATGGTACAAACATCAACACTCCCTCATAGTGAGGAAGGTACTTCTAGAAAATCCACCTGGAATTAATTTTTACTCTAATATTGACACAATATCCTACACATCAGCCTGCACCTTAATATATTGTTAAACCTAATGGTATGATACTTCTTCAACCATGTTACTCATTAGTTCCATTAAGTTCATAAACTTTTCCGTAGGCCTTCTCTCCCTAATGTGCTCCAATGATCCTCAGTTTTCTCCTAAGTATCCCTCAATGTAAGTTCAAAATAAGTGAGTCTTCTCAAAGAACTGTAATGAGCTAACTCCTCTTCCTTATATGAATTTTGACTCCCTAAAATCAAATCCTTTAAATTTTGTTCTCCTTTGAGATCCTCCTTCTCCTTTTTGTCTTCCACTGACATCGATTGATTCACATCTGAATGCATAAGATTGAAGATCCCCTTGGACCTACAAATATAATTTCCTTGCAACCTTTATAACTTTCCATTTATAACCCCAATTCTCATTGTTGTGTCAGTAATAGATCCCTGTTCATGTATGAGTACTTCCCCTTTCTTTAACATGACAGAAAAACCCATGTCCTCCAAAACTAAGACTAAGAGCGAATTCTTCTTGAATTTTAGTATGTAAATCACATTTTAGGCCTGGAATGTATCTCTTGACTCAAAATTAAAAAAGATAGTTCCCTCCCCCTTCGCTGAATACTTGACATCATCACCAAGATCCACATGGGTACCTGAGTCTTTCTTCATTAGAATTCTAAATACATCTAATGTTTTTGTCATATTATGAGATGTACTGATGTGCAAGTACCATCAACACTTAGTCTTTGTGCTAGTATAGAGGTAGGAGACCAATGATAATTCCTTCTCAATTTGTTTTTCAAAATCATCTAGTTGTATATCTATTGATGCTACTTCATATGTCCTTCCTTTCCCCTTTTTATTCTCCAAACACTATGATGCATAATCTTGACCATTATTGTGGCATGCAAAGCACTTGATATTACTCAAGTCCTAATTTTTCTTCCGTATCTATGAGGTTAACCCATCACTATTACCTTTGGAACCTTTTCCTTTTCTCTTATTGGCCTCACTAACCAGAGTTAGGTTCTCCTATCAATATTCTTTATTTCCATATTTATACTGTTACTATTCTCATCTTGGATGTAATCATCCCAAAGCCTCTACCAATATGGAATATTCTCTCGATCACAAAATCCTTTGAAAAATGGTTCCCATTACTTTTGAAGACCATTGAGTGCCACATTTATGAGCTCTATTCCATCCAACTTCTCGCCAATAGATGCAATATGATCACACACATCAATGATCCTCATAAAGTAACTAGTAACATTGTCATATCTATAGATCTACTTTGATATGAGGTTATTTTTTAAGATAATCTTCTTGTTCAAGTTATTACATTGGAATAAAATTACCAAGGAATCAAACATTTCCTTGGCCTTATTCATCTTGGATAAGTGAGAAATAAAATGATCCTTCACTACTACAATATCACTTGCATAGCTCTCATCTGCTTCTTCTGATGGGCGGCCAATGCTTGCGAATATGTCGGTGAAGAAATTACTTTGTCAAGAACCTTCCAAAGATCACCTTTCTTTAAACAAAATTAAATATTTTTTTCGAATCTAGTAAGTTTGGTTCACAATACAATCTATATTCAACTGTCATGCTTGTAGTTTCCATCCCTTAGATATGATATTTTTTTTGTGGAAATAACCTTTAGTCGAATTTTTTGTTGTACAAACTTCTGCATGCCCCGTGTCACCTACGCAGTGCATATGTACGCATTATGTTGTAGTGTAAGGCAAGTATAAGTTCTATGATATTCAACAACACATGTATCAACATGCTCTGATACATTTATCCATGTTTGTAGATAAAATCACCCATAAAAACAAGTTGTATTTGTGTATGACTATTTCCAGAAATCCACCCTTTGATGTTCTATTGTTGGTTTATATCTCTGCAGAGATATCCTTTCAAAACTAACATATATGATACACACTAATGTGGATCTAACATGTGGCTCCCTCTTAGAGTGAGATCTCTCATACCATGTCAATTTTATAATCCTAGCACATAGATAAATTATTTATTACTCACTTCCTTGCTGTCAATAAAATTAGAAGCTCACAAAACAAAATACATTAACTCGAATAACTAACATAAATAATTAGCAGAAGAAAATAAACCAATTCCAAAAAAAAATATTGTTTCCCTTTAAACTAGTTTATCATTAGAATAATATGAAATCTTACAAGAGCTCCATTACGAGGAAATGGTCTACTAAGATATATAGAAAACTCCAGATCGCACGTGCAAACACTTTCAAGTATATGGCCACCTTATGGCCCAATACATTCAACTTGCTTATATATGTGCATGCCCTAACTCACTGTATCCCGCATATGTAGGCACCTTCTATTAGGGACCTAACCTCCTGAACCGCTCATATAGGTATAATAATATATTTTCCATGTAACAAAGGATGAAATTAGTAAAGAAGTCCTATTTAATAATGTGAACGAGTATAATGTGAGAAGATTTACTAAAATATTCTGCTTCTATAAAGATATTCCTATAGAAAGTTGGAGGTTGTCCCCTCAAAGAGGCAAGTGAACTTGGATTTATATCAATAACGATATCATTGTTGGTGCTTTTATTTTCTATATTTTGTTGTCCTATTGATATTTGTTGCAATATTTTTGTTTCTACTTTTTTTAGTACATATGGTACATTACAAGTAGTATTGGAGCAGTTTCCTCCACAAAATTCATGACAATTGTTTTCTAGGGTAGATACATGTACTATCGATGTCTTTAAAGCACAAATATTTGTCTTTCGATGGGTAAAATTATGGCTCGGGAATACTACATCCAAGAAATATAGAAGCTTTCATGGGATTAATTGAAACAAAATTTTCACATTGTTGGAAAACTATGTATTCTTGTTGGTAACCCTTTGAGTAGTACCACATCGAACATAATATGTACCTAACCATCATTTTCACGTACAATTAGGTATATTGGGAGTCTGCTATGTCTCCTAAAACTAGCTCTAGATCAATCAATCAACCACTTGACTTCTATAGTGACACTAAGAACAAAAATCAAGAAGACACTCTCTAGTTCTTGTGTAATAAATTATGGATAAGGGTATGGTCAATCCTCCTTAGTTGATGTCATGAGATATTGGGATGAGTACTTTTGTTCAACTCCACATGTATATCAATGAGATATTGCATAGGGAAAACCCTTATCTAGATTCTAAAGAAACCCTCAAAACCATAACCCTTGGGAATGGAATAGAACAAGAAAGAAACGTAACAAATATCGTGTTGCACAACCTGCTTACTTCTTTCTCAGTTTGAAATTCCTACACATTTTCTCCTTTTAACAATTTAGAAATTTGGTTACTACGATATTTTTCATGYTGGAGTATAACTCTGTAGTATTTAAGAAACAAGTATAGCAGTCCCACGTGCAGCCTTATTTGTATCTATCCCATTGTATTCCTCTCTTTAATTGATCCCCATGGTACCTATCATTTTTAATCCTTCTTCTATGAAGGACACAACCCCCTTCCTGAAACCCTTATTTTCCACATATCACATTGGGTTCCTCTTGTCACCCTAAGAGAAGTAATATATATCATTTATCATCCTTTTTTAGTGGACCCACTACCCCTCCCACACACCTCTACTCCCAAAATAGCCACCACCTGGTTGAAACCAAAACAACAAGGAGAAGATCTAGAACTTGACTTTTGACATTTCTTGCATCAATTTTGAACTTTAAAACTTCTAGAAACCAAGTCCAAAACAAATTTGATGTCATGGATAAAAAATTCAGTGGAAAATTTTACTCCATCAAATCCACTCTCAATCAGTCGTTGAACTGCTCCCAAGTCCCTCCTATAACCAACCATTACACTTCAATGGTGCTCTTATAACCAATCATCACACTTCAATGGTGTTGACTCCTCCCATACTATGGCCTTTCAATACAACTCCTTTCATAATCAACCGTGTATTCCAAGAGTTTAGTTCAACAAATTTGATGGCTTATATCTCACAAGTCCGGTAACTCAAATGAAACATTATTTTTCGTTACATGGAATTACTAGTGAGTTGACCAAAATTCATTATGGTGTTCTCTATCTAGATCTTGAATGTTAAAAATGGTGGAAATGTTGTAAAAATTCATGAAAGGGATATGTTGCTTGGACACACTTTATTACAAAGATTTATGAACTCTTTAACACAAACACCCCCCATTTAGGCCATTTGACCAAGTTGAAATAACTTGGCACATTGGAAGACTTTATAACCACCTTTGAGCAATTGGATTTGAACAAAAGGCATGTATGATGCCTTCTTCTCAGAATGTTTTATCAATGGCCTAAAGGATGAAATCCAAGCCCATGTCCTCATGCGTCACCTTAGACGTGGTTGGAAGCTACTAAACATGCCAAAGAAAAACAACATATTTTCTCTTCCAAAAATAGAAAACCCTCCTTTATTCCTCTCCCTACACCCAACAATTGGAGGCTACTAAACACGCCAAAGAAAAATAAAATATTTTCTCTGCCCAAAATAGAAAACCTTTCTTTGTTCCTCTCCCTACACCCACCAATCCTTATCATCCTACAACTCCTCTCAAGATAAAAAAAAATTAACTAGGGCACAAATCGATGAATGCCAAGTCAAGGGAATTTTCTATAATTATGTTGATAAATATTTTATGGGGAATAAATKCAAAGAATTGAAACATTTTATGGATATTAGTGAATATGTTTCTAACAAGGATGCTAATGTTTCCCTTGTTTAATATATACCCCAACAAAATTCCCCTACTTCTCCCTCAGACCCTCCCAAAGTTGAACCGCTAATATCAGTAAACACCCTTACATGCTTCTCTACTCCCCAAACGCTCATTTTAATTGGATACATTAAACATAGGAAACTCATCACCCTAGTTGATAGTGGAAACACCCATATTTTTATTCATCATCATACTACCCAAGAAGTCAATTGCTATATATGTGCAACCACTAAATTTCATGTCATGATTGCTAATGGTCGTTCCATGATATGTGGGTGGCATTGTGATAATGTGCACATAAAAATTAGTTAGTACCACCTGAAATATCATATGTTTTATATATACATGGGTGGTTATGACATAGTGCTAGGTGTTGAATGGTAATGCACTCTCGGTCCCCTTACCATGAATTTGAAGTACCTCCCATTGCAATTCCAATGGGAGGAAAAACAATATAAGTTCCAAGAAATCACATCAGGCTCACCTCATATCATTAGCTCCCACCGAATTGCAATTCTACTAAAAAAAGACCATTCTAACATTATTTCCCAACTCCATTGTATTCAGGCCATTAAGGCACCCTTTGTGCATTGTGACCTCCAATCTATAGTATCCCACTACTAATCTATTTTTAACACCCCTCATGGCATTCCCCCTTAGTGCGACATGCATGATCATTCTAGTTCTATAGTCCACAACAATTTTCCTTCAAATGTTCACCCTTACCATCATCAATTTTCTTGGAAAAATGAAATTGACAAACCTTTTTAGGAATTTCTAAAAGTACGTGTTATCCATTTGAGTACCATCCCCTTTTCTTCAATCATATTCATGGTACTCAATAAAGAAGGCACTCAGTGCATGTGTCTTGATTTTTTTTCCCTCAACAAAATCACAATTAANAAACCTTTTTAGGAATTTCTAAAAGTACGTGTTATCCATTTGAGTACCATCCCCTTTTCTTCAATCATATTCATGGTACTCAATAAAGAAGGCACTCAGTGCATGTGTCTTGATTTTTTTTCCCTCAACAAAATCACAATTAAGGAACAAATTTTCATCCTTATCATTGATGACCATTTGGATGGATTGAGTGGTGCTCATTACTTTACCAAGGTTGATCTCTTTTCTAGCTACCACTAGATACACATGAAAGAAGAACACATATTTTGAACGCATGAGAGTTTTTATGAGTTCTTGGTCATACTTTTTGGCCTATGTAATGATCTCTTTGGTTTTCAAAGCCTCATGAATCATGTCTTTTGTCCCTTCCTCCATAAATTTGTCTTAGTTTTATTTGATGATATTCTCATATATAGTAAAACTTGGTAACCCGTCTGAACATGTAGATCAAGTTCTTAGCAAGAGATTTTTCTCAAACAGTTGGACTCTATCAGCTAATCAATCCTTACAAGCCTTCAAATATGTTATGTTCACAACTCATATCGTGGCACTACCAAACTTCACCAAGAAGTTTCTCCTCGAATGCAATGCGTCACGGAAATAAATTGATGCAGTCCTCATGCAAGATGATTGACCTTTGGATTTCACTAGCAAACAACAACTATAAGAGCAACAATTGGATCATTCAATCTATGAAAATGAATCTTGGACATTTTTCATGTAATAAACCTCTAACATCCTCCTATGAAAAGGAAATGTTGGATATTATGCACGTAGTAGATCTCTAGAATCCTTATCTATTCCCAAAACACTTCCAAATTATTTCTAGAACAAAAAATTTATCCTTAGAGTAACAAAAATGGGTGACCAAGCTATATGAATATGAATGTGGTTATTTATGCTCATTGAAGGAAATAGGAAGAAAAAGGGTCCATATTTTCCCTCTCATTCATTGTAGTAGATTGGCTTTAAGACATTCACCAAGAATGGTTGTAAGACCCCAAACATTTTAACTTCATCCAAAAATAGAAACAAGATTTTCAATATTGGCGAAGGTACTTTTGGCAAAATGATGAGCTTCACAATACAGGTATCATGTACTTAAGAAAACAATTGAACCTTAAATCCAAAATGTTCTTTGAGTTTCATGCTTCACCGCATTTAGAGTTTACCAAAAGATATGAAAGAGTTAAATGTCATTTTTTTTGCAATGAAATGAAATAGGACATCCACACGTGTGTGGATGTGATATTTCATGTCTGATGATTAAAGAAAGTGAATGGAAATAAGTGTTAGACTCAAAACATTCTGAGTGAGTTGGATGAAGAAGATTTCATTTAGTTGCAACCATAAGCACTCTTGGACCAAAAAAAACATCATCTATGTCAATGGAGTATCAAGGAAGTGTTAGCTCACTTGAAGGTTACATCTCTATAAATACCACGTGGAGTCAAATGCCATTTTGCAACAATTTCCTCTGAGGACAAAGATTTTTTTCATGGCGGAGGGCAGGATAGGGACCTAAACTCCCTAAACCCTCACATAAGTAGAATATATTTTCCATATAATAAAGGCAGACATTAGTTAGTAAGACCTATTTAATAATTTCAGCAAGTATAACATAAGAAGACTTAATATAAGCTTCTACTTCTAGAAAGATCTTTCTCTAGAACACTATGCTTCTTATTATTATAATACATCTCCTACCTTACACTTTCCTACATTGTAGCCCATATATATATGCACCCTGGGTGACCTATGCAACAAGTATAGTTTGAGTCTGTTGTTGCTACTCCCTTCTTACAACCCTTGTTCTCTCTTCTACTAGGACCTTAGATGAAAGTCCTTCTTCACCTATCCCAAATATCCTTGAGCAAATGTCCTTCTTTTATCTCTATGATTTGATTATAAGAAATGTCTTCCTCCTTCACCCTAACCTTGCTTTTATCATATAGATCATCGATTTTATTTAAAGATGTATGTAGTATTGTTTATGAGATTCTTTATGAAATGTATATATAAAATGGAATCACAAGTTTTGAAAATAGTTGATATGTATGTAGTATTCTTTATGAGATTCGTTATTTATGAAATGTAAATATAAAATGGAATCACAAGTTTTGAAACTAGTTCATATGGACTTAATTTTCAAAGATAAAAAATACTATATCAACTACTTTTATTTATACATGGTTATGCTAATTACACCTAAAGGCGTACACCTATTATCAACCTAATGCAGCCAAATGTTTCATATTACCATAGATGGATTACCACAGATGTTTTATATTGGGGGCACGCATTCTCAACCGATACCTTTTGGCGTTTTCAGTCGCGAGTTAGCGACTGTGCTAGTATATACACCTTTAAAAATAATTTCAATAAAAAAATTAAAAGTTTAATTAATTCCTTGCTAATTAATTATTACAAACCATCCTTACATAGAACACCTTTCAGTAAAATTATGTGGGGGCGGGATCTGCAAAGTGGACAGTTAGATCCCACACGTAGCCATGTTAAAATGCAATTGGAATGGTAGACATGGTCACACTGGAGTTGAGATGGCTCCTCCGCCAATTCAAAATCGTCAAGGCAAACTGAGCAGGAGGAAGGGATAGTATTATCATTTATATCATGTTCTGAAATCCTCATGGTAGGCAATACAATGTTATGATAGAGATCTCTGCCTCTCTCTATAAGAACTAGTAGCTCAGGTTCAGTTTTTCGCCAGGCTTCAATAAGATCATGTATCCTTGTCTGCAACTCCTACTAACGACATAATAATTCTTCTATAGATTGTTGATCGACTGGTTCTTCTATAGCCTGATCCACTAGGAACATGAGTAGCTTGAATTTCTTCATTGGGGATCTCACTAGCTTCTTCTATAGCTGGCAGATTCTTATCATCAAGAGGCAATGCATCCTCTCCTACAATATATGAACGAGGGTATCTTCTACCTCCCTCCATACGAAGTCATGGATCATTACGAGTTTGTCAAGAAGCTTCGATAAGAGGGTCAATTTGAACTCGTAGCTCCTCACGTCGACGTAATAATTCTTCTGCAGATTGTCGATCTTCTGTAGGCAGATGTGAAATATAAGTATCTCGCATTTTTTTGGATCTATCATAATCATCATCATTGTCTGCCTCAATATCTTCTATCTCATCATCATTTTCTATCTCAATATCTTCTTCTGGAGCCTGCTGATTATCAAAGGAATGCTCGTCGTTTCGCCAGGAATGCACTGTCGGCTTTTTGCAATTTGGAGAGTAGCGATGTCTGTGCCGGTTCTTTATCCTCTGAGTGACCACAACGCTATGACCAAGGGCTTAACCCAAAGTCCTTTTCACAACTTGCACCTTCGTGAGTTCTTGGGTTGAACTCTCGTGCCCTCCTGTTGTGATCTCCCAAGACGCGATAAGTCAACTCCAGGTTGACTCCTCCCTTGATGCTTTTCACTATTTGCAACCTCGTAGGTTGAAGCGTCGAGCCTTCACGCTCTTATCCCGCGAATCCCCAAGATGCGAGAAATCAACGGAGTGTTGACTCATTTTTCTAGGCGACGTGTGTCACCCTATCTATCACGTGGGCCCCACCTTATGGCTCTGCCACGTGTTCCCTCGTGCCTTAGCTCTCGACACTTCGCGACTTCTACAGTCGAAAATAGATCCCTTCAACCTTTGAACCTCTGAATACGTGATACGCGATGGGGCTCCTGATCCAACGGTCCTCTCGTTCTCTGGATCCAATGGCTGTCCTTACTGCTAGCGATTTCGCAACTTCGCGACTTCGTGAGTTGGGACACCCAACTCTTGGGCTCTTGCTCTTCGAATCTTCGAGTTCACGAAATCCGAAATGTCGAAACTTCCCTTTGGACTGTTCAATGGTCCAGATCTTCCTGTGATCTAACGGTCCAGATGATTTCGGGATTTTGCGACTTCACAAGTTGAAATTTCTCTTGTGTGCTCCAGAGGACTAAACCACATGCACTATCTCACAGATCCAATGGTTGTCGGTCCTCTGTGCAAGATCTAACGGCTGGAATTCTTTCGCCTTTTCCGCACTCTCCTCGTCCCTTCTGAACTCGATTTCCACCTCAGATCTTTTTTGAGGACGGATCTTGCTATTGTGCTGACTATTCTTTGCTCCTCTAACGCGATCTTTGCTGTATTTGAAGGAATTTTCTCCCGCGGAAGAAAAAGTTTGTGATTCTTTCAAAGATTTGAAAGAATTTCATGAGTTCTTTGAAGCTTAGCGTTGTGTGCTGCAATCTTTAACGAATTTGAACGAATTCTTCGGGTTCTTCAAATGTTCCTGCGTTTTGCAGCTCTTCTTCGTGAATCTTTTACGAATTTGAAAATTTTGCAAGAATCTTTACTATTTCTCCATTTGCAGTCTTTGCTTCCTTAATCTTTTGAGCGTATAGGGCTCTGCTTCCTCGCGTGAGCTTCTTACGCTGATCTTTTGAGAGTATGACGAACAACTCTCCAATCCTTGTGAAAAATTATGTGTTTCATGCTCTCAAGATCCATGTAAGCTCTGCGTTGTTTGAGGATCGTGTTGCTCTCCCATCCTTGTGTGAAGAGGCTTACTACTGAAGCTCTGATACCATGATAAATTGTGAAGCAAGAAATGCAGAGATAAATAATAGAATAGAAAACAGTGTATTAGAATATAAGAAGAAGAGTACAAAACTAGTACATGAAGAAGATTAAATGAAGAAGTATTATGCAAATGGAAATAGCTGAGCTAAATAGGCTCAAGCAAATCAAGAATAGAAAATACAACTAGCCAGGACAGCTGGCAGTGTACGTCCGAACTTCTACTTGTGCTTCTACTCTATCGTTATGAGCGTCTTTCCCCTTGCCCTTCCATTTCGATATCTCAAAAATAAAATGTGGATGGTTAATGCTTATAGTTATTGGAAATGGGTACATTTGATAGGTTTTTAGTTCTTAATTAGGTCAGGGGTGGCCTCTATTGGAATTGATGAGTTAATGAAGCTTTTAATTACAAATTCCAATTTTGTGGTCAGCATTTAAAGATGCTATCATATTCTTTGTCATCCTTCCAAATCAATGAATGTGGTTTACTCTTCCTAACTTGTATTTTTGAATGCATCCTTTAACTTGTTTACCTTTTAACATTTATCTAATCATATTAAGCATTTAAAGATGCCATCATATTCTTTGTTGTCCTCCCAAATCAATGAATGTGATTTACTCTTCCTAACTTCCTTGTATTTTTGAATGCATCCTTTAACTTGTTTACTTTTTAACATTTACCTAATCATTTTCTGGCTTTGTCGGAGCTTTTCATTTTCTGGCTGGCTGGCTGTCCCTGTCCGCGCATTTCATTTTGTATGGATGCATGCAGGCGCACCCCTTCCTTCAATGGTCTGCCAGCATGCATGCAATGAATTGTTCATGCATGAGCATTTCCCTTTGATTTGATTGCAGGCACAGTTGACTCTCCTAGTCTTCAAATTTAATTCATATGCATTTTGAGAAATGAACGATTATTCAATTCTGGTATTAGATGGTATTCTGCTCAAATTTAGAGGATAAGATAAAAATCTAAGGCTATTACAGGCTAAGCGTTTGTAATGCCACAATCTTTACAGTTTTACACAGGATTTAAGACTGGAATATGACAGAAAAAAATGAGCTTTCGCTAAGCCAAGAAGGTCACTAATGGAATGGAGGTCAGGATAAGGGAATAAAGTGATGAAAATTCTCCATCTGATAGCCGAAGTACACATTGAAGTATTATCTCACATGAAGTGCACATAAGAGTATTATCTCACATTAAAAGAAAAAATAAAGTGGTTGTAGTTAGATCTGATATGTGTAGTTGTTTTGTAGTGGTTTTGGTGCCATGAGTTCAATGCCCATTGATGCAACTGCGTGCAAATTGAATTCCTTAAAGAATATATGTATAACCAGAACATATCACATCAGATCAGATCAATGCTGGTAGGAGATAAGATGTTGCCACATCAACCCAGGAATTTATACTGTCACCCTTCAGGGTTGGGAAGGATCTCGGTACCGGAAATTATTATGTACCAGGAAGAACATATTCATTGAGGATCAAGGTAAAGATTTCAGGGTGAGAAATTATTATTTACGTGGAATTATTAATAACGCACGCTGAAGGTTAGTGTTAATATTGATAGGTGCACTAATTGAGAATAGAAATTTTGGTGTAAAAAAAAACTCTTCGGATATGCATTTAGAATTGTGACCCGGAACTGAACAGGTAATCGATCCTTCGAAGAAAAACACAATCGCCTCAATACGGATGGATAAAGGCCACTGATGGGTAAATGCCAATGTTGTCAAAAAAATTGCCGACTTATCTTTCACATAAGCACATACTCCAAATTTACAGCACAAAGTTGTACTGGATAATTTTTGCGCAGTTTTAAGCAGCATTTAATGCTTTACCAGTTATTGATCACCGAAATCCGAAGATAAGGAGAATGCAGGTATGAGGATCGAATCACGGCAACAACAAGTACTGGGTATAAATGATTTAAAAATAGATTTAGTGAAACACCATGTCATATATTATGAAAATGCATTCATGAAAAACATAAGCCTTGCGTTTTTGAGAGAAAAATGATGCAATCCGTTGACCATCAAAACAAGACTAGCTGCAGAGCAGTAAGTCCCTGCCTTTAGGGCAGTGGTGTTATTGTTTGTCGTTTGAACTTAAAGACTTAATGTTCTATTTGGTTTACCCAACACACGCATTATTTATATGAAAGTTGGTGATATATTATGTACTAGCACAGCTGTTAATATAGTAGTGGGAGAATGCCGAATTTATTAAATTTTATTATTGATTAACAAATAAACTATTGGTTTTTGGCAATTAGTTAACTATCAACGAATTAATTAAATTACATTGAGGGGCGAATGTGTTACCGAGCAGCTCAACGAATTAATAAAATTACACGAATTAATAAAATTACATTGAGAATAACGTTGGCATTAAGAAAAGCTTTGGCTACCTGATTTAGGCGATTTAATTTTTATTTTATCTAAATCCAAGAGATGCTTCTCTTAAAATTAAACGCAGTGCTTCCTGGTCGTTGCCCTCCAGACATCCCAAAGCATTAATCACCGTATAGTTGTTTTAATGGAAAATTTGTATATTTTAATTTAATATGAGGGCGTTCGGTGGGATTTCCATGGGATTTAATTCATTGATTAATTTCAAACTTGACTAATTTCAAACTTATTATTGTTAATTAGTGTATTTAAGAACTGATTCATTATTATGGACACTCTTTCTGTTTGTTTTATCCAAATAAATTATGTTTTTATGTAATATGAAAACAGTTGAATCACAAAGCAAGTTATTGTGAGAAAGCCAACTTCAAACTGCACACTGGAAGATTTTCTCCGAGTCACTACTTGTTATATCATAACTGCTTGCTCATTCATTTTATAAAATGATAAGCCTTAGTTTTCAACACATGAAAACGGCCACTGTGAATTTTCCTAAATTTTCTTGAGTTTCAAGTTTGAATTTTACCTTGTAGAAATTAGTATTGAAATCTATGTCAGTTTCTGAGTCAGTGTAGTAAATTTTTTATTCCAAGCTTCTTCAGCTCAGTATTCAAATCTATATCAGTTTCTGAGTCAGTGTAGTAAATTTTTTATGCCAAGCTTCTTCAGCACCCTTTTCAATGTGAAGGATTTTGAATTGCAAGATTGGTTTACAGGGTCCTGTTTTTTGGATTCATAAAACCAAGATTCGTTTCATAACATTTAAAACCAAGATTAAATGTTAAAATGTTAATCAGCGGATGTTTAAATGTTAATCAGCGGACCCTAAGGTTATAGGATGTTTAAATGTTAATCAGCGGACCCTAAGGTTTTATATAGACTGAGCGTTAGGTTATATAAGCAGTATAATCATGAAACGAATCTTGATGTCCCAATAAAACCTTGGTTGGTAAACCGTGTTAATCAGCCGTTCGTGGTGGATGAATGTCGAAAGGTGCGGACAGAAAATGAAACGCACAACTAGAAAATGAAAAGCATCCAAAGTTAAAGCATCCAAAGTTAAACGTGGCAATCATATAGTGTTACACTAATTTTTTAATATGATTAGGGAAATGTTAAAAGGTAAACAGGTTAAGAGATGCATTCAAAAATACAAGGAAGTTATGAAGAGGAAATCACATTCATTGATTTGGGAGGACGACTAAGAATATGCTAACATCTTCAATTGTTAGCCATCAGATTAGAATTTTAGATTAAAAATGATTAATTGTGCTCATTATCAATAAGTGTACACCTTTAAACATAATAATAAATGCTCTACAAAAATGAGATCGAATTGTATCAGGCTGACCCTACAAAAATGGGTTGTATCAGGCTGACTCTACAAAAATGGGACCGGATTGTCTCTAATTGAGTTGAGGTGGGTGAAAGAGAAGGTTACTATGAGTTGAGGAAGTGAAGGAGTAATGCCATCTAAGTTGAGATGGTGAAGGAGTCAGTTCACACGTTTCAAGGACATGGTGGATACAGGTAGCAGGGCATGGTGGACACATGTGGAAGGAGGACAAGGAAGCTGCGTTGCATGGCAAGTAGGTGGCAACTTTAACAAGGGGACCGTTTATATTTGGACTAAAATGCATAAACATTTAATGTTACCAAGTAATGTTAGATCTAATGTCTAGCATTAGCATTAGTCTAGCATTAATCTGCATTGCTTCATTTATCACTGAATCACTCTCAATCACACAAAAGAGGTCCTAAGTTTTCACTAAATAACAGTTCAAACTAAAAAGTTTGGATAAAAATGAAATGTGGGTTAGAAAAATTGTATAGATTCTTCATAACCTTGTTTAAAATAATCTGCATTACTTCATTTAGCACTCAATCACTCTCAATCACACAAAAKATATCCTAAGTTTTCGCCAAATAAGAGCTCAAACTAAAAAGTTTGGATAAAAATGAAATGTGAGTTAAAAAAATTGTATAGATTCTTCATAACTTTGTTTAAAATGATTAATTTGTGTTGGTTTGTTTAAAATGATTACTAATAGTCCCTCAGACGGAAGACTAGGGATTAATAATACAAAAATTCATTTTAATAGGGATTAATAATAAAGAAATCAATTTTATTAAAACTAAAAAGTTTTAATAAAAATGAAATGTGGGTTATAAAAATTGTATAGATTCTTCATAACTTTGTTTAAAATGATTAATTTGTGTTGGTTTGTTTAAAATGATTACTAATAGTCCCTCACACGGAAGACTAGGGATTATTAGTAATCACCCTCAAACTAAAAAGTTTGGATAAAAATGAAATGTGGGTTAAAAAAATTGTATAGATTCTTCATAACTTTGTTTAAAATGATTAATTTGTGTTGGTTTGTTTAAAATGATTACTAATAGTCCCCGAGACGGAAGACTAGGGATTAATAATACAAAAATAAGAGCTCAAACTAAAAGGTTTGGATAAAAATGAAATGTGGATTAAAAAAATTGTATAGATTCTTCATAACTTTATTTAAAATGATTAATTTGTGTTGGTTTGTTTAAAATGATTACTAATGGTCCCTGAGACGGAAGACTAGGGATTAATAATACAAAAATTCATTTTAATAGGGATTAATAATAAAAAAATCAATTTCTTTTTTAATGAAGGTAAGAGCCCCCTAAAAAAATAAGCTTCATTTAAATTAAAAACAGTTAGCTAGTTTCCAAACTTATGTATATATTCTTTTCAAAAGTAGTTTTAATTGTATGAGCGAGGCTTAATTGAATTATTTCAATGAATCAAAACGTACAAAATTGGGAAGATGAAGCTATTTTTAACAAAAGTATAAGGCTCTTAAAAATATGCACTATTCAAACTCAAAACTATTAGCTCTTCCTTACTCTTTAAAAGTATAAGGCTCTTAAAAATATGCACTATTCAAACTCAAAACTATTAGCTCTTCCTTACTCTTTAAAATATATTCTTTTAGGACATTAGTTAAATTTCTTTATAGCTAATTAAAGCCCCGGAAATTGAAATAAGCTTCATTCTTTTTTAAATTGACATGTAAACATTTTTATTTGAAAAAATAATAATTTGGGAGATTTATTACTCTACAAATTGAGATGTAAACATTTTTATTTGATTTTTGTTTTTTTTTGAGATTTATTAATCTACTTAAGAAAAATAGGGTTTGTTACAATTTAAAAGAGAAACTCAATCCTAATATACATAAATATTATTAAAAAAAAACACAATTTAAAAATCAATCTTGATATTAAAAGAAAAACACAATTAAAAAACAAATCCTAACATAAAGAAATGATTAAAAAAAACAAAATTAAAAAGAACATAAATAAATGATTAAAAAAAACACAATTAAAAAGAGTTGTAAGTAGTTTTTACTTCAGAATCCAAAAAGAATGTTTCTTTAAGCAAGAACAATACAATGTTTTCACAACACAATGTTTTCATAAGAAGAAAACCCTTCCCTCCGTATATTAATAAAGAAAATTGTATTTCTTCAATTAAATTGATTTAATTATGTTAAGATTACTAATGTAGAATTCCATTAGTAATATATGTATTGGGTGATTAGCTATAGTTAACTGGACATTCATACTACTCTTGTTGAGGAGAAATATTTGAGTTAGGGTGTTGTGAATATTTGAGTTGAGTGTTCAAAAATTAGGGAATTTTCTATGAGAAATATTTAAGGTCTAATGTTTGTTTTTATAATAAAAAGAAATAATGTTTTCTATTATAAGAAAAAATAAGGTTTGTTATTAAAAAAATTAGTGTTTTGTTATGATAAAAAAAATATGTTTTTTTATTGATAAACTTTATTTTTTTATAACAAAAACTCTATAATTATGTCTTTTTATAAATATAATTATTAAAATTATGTATATTTTTGTTTTAGTACCTCTTATAAATGATTATTATGTTGATTTATGTTTAAATCAATTTTTTAAAATAATAGTCAAAATATTACCATACAAAATATATATATTACCATAATAGTCAAAATATTACTATACAAAATATATGACATTAAAATATTTTAAATTTGCAAAATGATATAATTATCTTTCATATATTTATGACAAATTTTAGTATAAAAAATGCTTATTCAAATTTTCATAAATGCATATTCAAGCAGGGCTTCCCTAAATCGCAAAGCCTCATTGTTCCTATTTTTAAAATGGGGATAAAAACATTCCCTCTAATTATAGGACCATTATGATTAGCTCGATTTTAGCCAAGCTTTATGGAATCATTTTGGAAAAGAAGATTAACATTTGGCTAGAAAGTCACGGTAAAAGAGCTAAAGGCCAAGCCGGGTTTAGAAGATATCATTCAACTGTGGACCATCTTGTTACCTTTAGGATCATTGTAGAGGAGTTCCGCAATACTAAAACCAATCTTTTTTGTTGTTTTGCTGACTTTAGGAAAACTTTTGAGATGGTTCCTAGGAAAAACCTTTGGAATAGGTTGGAAGAGATAAAAGTGTCTCTCGAGTTGAGGGTTGCTGCAATAAGGATGTATGAGAATGTTATTGCTAAGTTTAAAAACACTGAGGGCTGGTCAAAAGAGATTAACTACAA
>SNQJ01S0015013.1:77505-103513 GCA_010110895.2 Picea sitchensis | reverse complement strand
TTTTATATAAATGTCATAAAATTGTGTTCAATAATTTTTTTCTACTCACACATATAGAGAGTATTTCATTTCTTGGATCCTTACCACCTGTCCTTCATACCGCTTGCCACATTTGCACTGCAATTTCAAGGCCCAAGTCCAATTCTGCTATTACATCAACACGAGGCCCTGAAAATTCAAATAGTCTACAAGTTCGCTTGTCAATTTATATATCACGGAACTCTGGGTGCTATTTGTAGGGCACGAAACAACAGGGAAAATTTTGATCTGGCAAACCCGAGAATCTGCGATCCAAAAAGTGCCTAAGTATGGAATGACCACTATGTGCATGGTCTATAAAATCTCATGCCCATACTTTATAAAAGTACATATTTCGTATCTATAAAAGTAAATATGTACTTTATAAAAGTACATATTTCGTATGTATAATTTATGGTGTCCAAGAACCTATAATTTGATAAATTTTGATTTGGTTTGTGTCTAGGACGCCTTTTTTTAAAGAAACTAATTCAGGAATGCTAATTTTTTTGTGTTTTTTTCCACGAACCTATGTAACAGACGTTACTACTATTCTATTGTATGATAAATTTTTTGTGTCCAATACGCTTTTAAATGTATTACTATTGTACACAAAAAAAATTGTCCACACTCCTTTTAAATCTTTCCTGTACTATCAAACTTTCATACTAGGAACCTTCGTTGATGTACCAGACATTAATAATTTTTGATAAATTTGAAATAAAACTAATTCGGGAATACTAAATTTTGCATGGATAGCACATGTACTGCAACTTGCAACCCACTAGTCTGTACACGGTCGCATTTACTCCCATTCCAACCTGGCAGGGACTACGCTACCATGCAACACTTATTTACATGGATCTAAAGATAAGGGATATGAAATCTTCAATTTATATCTTTGCCTTGAGGAAAAGGATTTTTGAAAAAGAAATGTCTTAAAAGCATAATGTATGAAAGAGAATGTTGAAGTTATTCGAGAGGTGTTTTCATATTAATGTTATTAAAAAGAATTAAAAAAAATCATAAAGATATTAAATTTAACACTATTTTATTTAAACATTGATAATAACCCTTTACTTAACCTTTTTTCTCTAAATAATTTGAAAAATATACACCATAAAATATGTTTGAAAATCTAAATCATTATTTACAGAAGTGTCAATCTCTAGAATACTTTGCATTGTTCAAAAGTTCATTTTCACGCAACATATTGCATTGTCATAAAGTTTCTTTTCTTGTGACATATTGCATTGTCATAAAGTTTCTTTTCTTGTGACATATTGCATCGATGAAAACTTTTCTTAGTCAAAGCAAAGAGAAATTTTTAAGTGAGATATTTTCATCATCTCTAAGGCCAACTTGTATTCATTGCATCCTTAAAAAATTTACTTCCTTGTGTCATTTTGCATACAAAGTTGTTTTACTTGTGAAATAGGGCATCACAATAAAGTTCTTCCTCTCGTGAAACAATGCATACCAACAAAGATATTTAAGTTTTGTCACATCACAACTCTTGAAACATTGCATCGTTGAAAATTTTGTATTTGTGCGACACATCACATTGTAACAAAGTTTATAGCATTGTGACACATTGAACCACAATAATGTTTTCTTCCTCGCAACCAAATGCACAAACAAAAATTTAATTTCACGCATTACAAACTTTCCTCCTTGGTGTATCGCACGCAAAATTAATTTTCATGTGATATATCATGTCGCAACAAAGTTTGAATAACCAGGACATGACGATAGTCTCTCTTAGGGAAGCATCATATCTCACTACTCATTTTGACCATCGATGCACTTGGAATTGAGCATCAAAGCACTAGGAACCAATAGTAACCAGCGATCACTTCTTGAAAAGAAGTATTCTAATAAGAACCTAAACAAAATGACATATTGGCGAGAAGGGCTCATTCTCTCTTAGGGTAATAGAATGGATAGGATCATTAGAAACAATGATGATACATAATGAGATATTATTTTCATGTTGCAGTGATTCAAACTATGTTACGATGTGATATATTGCATGAAAAGTGATTTTTTGTGTCACACACCATGAAGGATAAAATTTCACATCGAGCGAAATTAAATTTTAGTTTGTGTGAAATGTCGTGAGGGAAACCATTGTTTCAATGCAATGTTTCACAATCTTATAAACTTTGTTGTGATGTGATATGTCGCATGGAAGCAAACTTTGGTAGGGTGAAAGACATCGTGCAAACAAAGCTGTCATATCTCATTATGGAAAGAATTTTCAAGAATTGTGATTTGTCACGACTAAAAAATATTCATTGTGATGCACTATTTTGTGAGTAGAAGAACTATGTTGTGGTGCACCATTTCAAGGGTAAAATAAATTTGTGTGTGAAACGATGCAAGTAAGAAAAATTTTGGGGGTTAAAGTTTAAAAAAACATTTGAATTTGTCTTTTGTTTTAAATAGGACGTTATAAAAAATTTGCTTGTTTTCTTTGAATCAAATTTGAAATTATAGAAATATTTTAATTTGATTTTGCTTTGAATATATGAAGTTATAAGAAAATTAGTTGTGAAAGATAGAAACTTAGGAAATTGCAACATATCGCTTTGAAAAATACTTTTGGTTGAAACACTGCAAGAATAAAAACTTTTAATTTGTGTGGTTTATCACATCGCGTAGGTGAAAACTTTTGATGCTTGAGATACATCAAAGGAAAAAAATGTTACCTTGCAACATGTTGCACCGTAAGAAACATTCACTTATCTTGTTTGAAACATTTTATGACAATTTGATATGTCATGATTAAAGATTTTTTGGGTGTGATATGTGTTGTGTCATTGGGAAAAAAAATTTAGGTGGAACATGTCACATGATAAGAAACTTTTGTGCGATGTGAAAAATAAAGTTTGCACAAGTTTAAAAAAAATTCCAAGTGTCAAAACAACTTCCTTAAAGGATAAGGAAAAAATCAAACCACATCTTTGAAGAGCTTAGTAAGTTTCAAAGGAAAAGAATCATGATAGGCTATATAGGATTTTGAATCAGGTAAAACATTAAGGATGTGATATTTATCCTAAAGTGTATATAGTGAGGTGAATAATGTAGTTAATGTCCATTATAAAGTAGGAAAATCATGTTAGAAAAGGATGATCATAGAGGAATAATATAAAAAAAATATGGAAATAAAACACAGAAGATACACAATATAATAGAGATACATATATACATGGTTCACCCAATATGGACTACGTCCACTAGAGAAATTGCTAGTCCTTCCTTTATTATTATCCACCAATGAAGGGATGCAACCTACAACACGTTTTTTATAACTTCCTCTTTTTTTTCTCATAGTATCCTCTCTCATAATACAATATTCACTTTCATACCCAACTGTAATACAATTCCCTAATACATAAAAGAGGGTTTCCTTTTAGGGAAAAAAAACCCTAACATAACTTCTACCATCAGATCTGCAACCTAGATGAACAATTTAGATTGACTATGAAATTACAATATTTTACAAGGAAATTTTTTCAAAAATTTCTCTTTTGGGGTGTTTCCCTTGAACCCCCTCTAGGGGGGCTTCCATAAAGTGTTGTTTCCCCCGCTAGCGACAGTTATGGGGGGGGCGGGGGGAAATAGCCCCACACCCCCCCTCGTCAGGTGTTGGGTATGTGTTACATTCTTTGCATGACTAGCTTTAGTGTCTACTACGTTGTGTTAGGCGCACAAGGGGGTTTTGAGGCTGCGCAGGGGTTCGGGGGTAGTCCCCCTAAGAAAACAATTTTCCCCAGGAAACATGTCGTATTTTTGCCTCGTTTTTCATGTTCCCTCGATTTTTGTGTCCATTGTTGGGCGATTTTTTGACACATGGTTTTTTCCGATGGTTTTCTATTTCCAATTAAGGAATTAGGGTTGTTGACTAATCCAGGTCATTGGGTTAGGATTTCGGATGTCCCTGGCTCTTATATGTATATTTTATTGTAAACAATGTATCACTAGTAATGAATATAGAATATGATGGTTTTCCCAGTTTGGGTTTCCAAGGGAAAAATCTCTGTGTAATGTGTGTATTTTCCATTGTATATTTTCTGTTCTTTTACTGAAAATATGTTTGCAGTAAATATTGTACAAGGTTAAAATCTACATTAGGTACTAGGATCCAAACAAGACTGACAAGACCTCTAAATTAGGAAGATAATCAAGCTCCACAACCAACAAATCATTCATTTTTTTCATGGCATAATATATCAACATTGGGAATAATTTTTTATGCGTAAATGTAATTAGGTGAAATTCTTTCGCTGACACACACACACACACACACACACACACACACACACACACTCAATATATGTGTTGGGAAAATATTTCCACTCTCAATTTTTGTTAGTATTATATTTCCCTTTATATTAGAGAAATTTATATTTGTGTGGGGGAAATATTACCGTTCTCATTTTTTTACATTTCCTTTAATAATGAAGAGGGATTAAATTTGTTGGAGATTCCATGATTAAAGGTTGACCATTTCAACAAATTTCTCTAAAGCTTACATCTAATCTCCTATGTTTTCTAGGCTCAATAAACCATGAAAGATTACAAGATGGGAGAATAATTTATAGAAACTCTAATTTTTATCACTTCATCAATGATACCTATATTTGAAGTGTCAATAATTTGCAATTAATTGATATAACAATTATTGAGGAATTTGTAAAGTTCACATCAATGTACTTTAATAGTAAATTTTCTAATTGATATGTCTCTTTCTACAAATCAATTATAATCCCACTAAATTGACCCTTGATCATTGGCGTGTGCTCAAATTGTCATCTTTGTAGCACCCATCCAACACTTTTTGTACACCTTTTTCCCATTCCATTTCCATCTTAATACCCTTTTCATCCACAATGATGAATTTTTGGTTAAGGTATAATTACCCTCTCACCATGCCATTTCAATACTTTTTCTTATGTATTTTCAGGATATTATCACCTTTTGTGCTACCAGTGGTATACATGAACAAGGCTACACAAGTACGTTCCCAACATAAGAGATGCAACTCACAAGTATGATATATTGCAACTCCTTGCTCAAGTGAAGCTATTGCAACTCTATGTTGTTGTGATTCTGATCGTTGTTGAAAATCTTAGTGTTGCAACTCTATGTTGTTGTGATTTTGATCGTTGTTGAAAATCTTAGTGTTGCAACTCTATGTTGTTGTGATTCTTATCGTTGTTGAAAATCTCATTGTTGCAACTCTTGGTACTGCAACTCTCTTCTGCTACAACTCTTAGTGTTGCGACTCTCATTGTGCTACAACTCTCATTACAAAACTGTTGTTGCAACTCACTATTGTCGAAACTCTCACAATAGAACTAGTGTTGCAACTCTGCACCTACCATAACAACTCATCATTCAATTGCACAATTGTCACCAGTTATTAGCTTGTCCATCAAAAAGGAATGGACAACTCAACCACCACTTTCCATGGACAATTTAGTCAACATGCACCCGATTTTCTCCATCTTTTGGAGAAAACAATGTAACGAGATGAGACAACCTGATTTTCATGGTTGTATAAATATCCCATCTCTCTCAGAGCCAAGGGATGGAGAAAAAGTAGAAGAAATTTTATATACAACATTGTATTGCTCTGCACATTTTCATTTAATACAAGTTTCATTTCGTTCCTGTCCAATTAATGTTGTGATTAAGTATTTAAGTGTCCTATTGCACTCTTAGAGCAACACCTCATCTAAGGAGGTAGGCCCCGTCCTCAGCTTGGTAATGTTTGTATCTTATATATTTTGTAGAAGTAGACGTAGCATCATTTGTATCTTTTCATTTATTTCCAACAATTCCTCTATTAACATCTTCTCTATTGTTGTAGCCCAACGTTAACGTTGCAGGGTATCATTTTCTGATTGATGAGTGAATAGTTGTAGCATCCTTTCCATATTTTCATTTATTTCCAACAATTCATACATTAACATCTTGTTGATTGTTCTAGCTCAACGCTAATGTTGTAGGGTATCATTTTCTAATTGATGAGTGAATAGTTGTAGCACCTTTTTAATATTTTTCATTTATTTCTAGCAATTCCTCTATTTAACATTGCTACAAATTTAATATTTCATTTGTTGCAATTCAGGTTGTTGCAACTTGTGTAGCTCTGAATCGTGTTTCCATGACTCATGTTGCTGCAAATTTGGTTGCTACAACTGTCGTCACTGCAACTCGCATTACTGCAACTTTGTGTTACAACATTTAGCTTTCTAGTTAATAATTGTATAGTTTGTAGTTTGCGATAGTTTATTCCCTTTTATTACAATCATAGTGTTGTTTGATTCCTATAGCTCGAGGTTTACTGCATCTTAGTATATGATCCATGTCACATTAGTCAAGATCATATTAATACTTGAACTAATCACCTTTAATTTCTTGCAAGTGTGATTTACTTTTCCTACGAGTGTCATTTACTTTCCTGCAAAGTGTGATTTAATTTTCTTGCAAGTGTGATTTACTTTTCCAGCTAGTGTGATTTAATTTTTTGCAAAGTGTGATTTACTTTTCTACAACCGTGATTTACTTTCCTGCAAGAGTGATTTACTTCCTACAAGAGTGATTTATTTTCTCTCAAGTGTGACAATTACTTTCCTGCAAAAGTGTGTTTCCATTCATGCAAGTGTGTATTTGATTACAAGAAGTGGTTTATTTTGGTGACTTGATAAAGCAACTTTGTATCTTACCTTGTGATATTCATTTCAAAGTACTACAAACTCATTGGAAATTACAACATTATATTTGTATATATGGTGTACGACAGTTTGTAAGTTCAATAGGACCTTGGATCGAGAATTAAATACACAACTTTTTAGTTTCTTACTAAATTAATTAGGAATTAATTGAAAAGTCTGTCATTTTTGGCGTTGTTTTCGTGGATTGTTACCCATGATTTTGGTCATCATGATGGTGTATTGATGATGGTGTACTCAGGCTCCTCATAAGAACTTTCTCCTGAGAAAAGTGATATTCATCTCTTCCCAGAAAACTTACTTTTGAAGAGAGTTCGCAGGTTGCTAATATACAAGGGTGCGAGAATGACCCATTCTTGCAGGTTGCCTTAAGCTAGGGTGAGAAATTCTCACACTGTGCTACATAGCTACGGTGCGAACTTGTTCTAAAGTTTGCAAAAAGATGAATTCTCGATGGTTCTAGAAGGGAATCTTCTAGAAGAATGGGTTGGCATTCGAATGGTTATCCTTGTACTAGATTCCTTGATTTTGTGGGATCATTCTTATCTAAGTAACCATCTCATTCTTTCCTATATATTGATGGAATTCTCATGGAAAAGGTGAAGCAAGAATCATTGGAGAATTGGTGAAAGAATTGTGTGAAGGACTTAGATTAAACAGAAGCTTGGAGACTCTAGTAAGCCTATCAAGAGGATTTGATCTTCTTCATGCAAAGATCGATCAAGTGTGTGTGTTGGAGCCAAGAGCCACTGAAAGGAAGCTTGCGACATCAAGTTGATCAGGTTGTAATCTTCTACTTTCAGTTAATATGATACAGTGGCATGTCCTTTTCCCATAAAGTCATTCTCACTTTATTGTGTAATTCCTTGATCATACACATAAGTTGACAGCTGAATATATTTTGCTATCTTCACTTTGGTTGGTTTGTGTTGTCTTGGTCTTGACCTCATGAGAGCACCAGAGCGAAGCGGGAGAAACAAAGACCCTAGGAAGCGATACAAAGGTATGTTACTTGTTCCTTCCTATTAGCTAATTCAATGGTCAAAGATTAGGGAAAGAGTCATGTCCTGTCCTGTTTTGTTCTAGATCCAGGTGGATCTAGGGAGATCTGTTAGTGTCCGCACCTACCGATTAGTCCGATAACAAAATTGGCGACTCCACTGGGAGATAACCCGTTTTCTTTATGGTTTTTGGTATTTTTCCTTGGCCATTTTCTCTTGCCTTACCTTTCTCCATTCATATCAATCTCTGAGTCTTTAGGATACCCTGAGAGACGCTCTGGGTCCAGAGGCCTCTTCAAATTTTGTGTCTTTTTCCAAAAATTTGATTAGTTTCAGACATTCTCACACTGCACTCCACAGTGGCCTGCGAGAATATGTTGAGTTCACACCCTGCTTTTAGGTTCAGTGTGAGGTTCTCGCACTCTGCTCGAAGCTCACCCACTAGAATGACCTATTCTCGTACTGTGTAATACTCTCAGCCTGCGAACTCAGTTTTTCAAAAAATTTTCTTTAAGACTTTGGCATGATCAACTACCCATATCAGTATAAGTGCCTAACAAGAGTGTTTTGGACCATTGATTGATGTTTTCATGTCCTTTCCTGTTTTTTTCTAGATCCAAGTGGATCTAGGGAGATCTGTTAGTGTCCGCACCTACCGATTAGTCCGATAACAGGGATCTGTCAAAAGTATAATTGTTTTGTTGTTGTTGTTTGGATTTTTTATTTCAGTAGATTGAGTGATATGATTTCCTTTCAACAATTTGTAGAATTTTTTTCCAATCTTCTCTATGCACAAAGTTAGGGATCAACAAGGAAGATTCATTAGTTCATCCAAAAACCCTTGTAAATATAACAATGCAGGTTACTCTCAAGAGGGAAAGGATCCTAGTCAACCGAACTATTTGTCACCTACAAAAAGTTTTCTTTCCAAGAAGAGACATGCGATCTCCACTCAAGAATATGAGACTATAAAAGGTTTTATGCAAACAAAATTCTCTCCTTCGAAGGGTATGATCAGTGAAAAATACCACTCAAGGGTTTTCATCTTTCCTAAAGAACCTTCATAAATAGAAGACAACCCTCAGAGGGAGATGGCACATGAAACTATCAAATAAGATACATATGCCTTTGGATTTACAATTAAAGGATTAAATTAAGAGACCAAAATGAATAATATCCCTTACTCATCCTTGTCGAATTTTCATGGCCTATCTAAAGAAGACCCCGAAACCCTTCCTCTTAGAACTCAACATGATTTGTAGAAGCCATGATTATCTGTCAGATGCCTAGAAATTGAAAATTTTCCCTTCGAGACTCAAGAACATTGCACTACGTTGATTCATGGGCCTTGGTAAGGAAAACATCCGCACATGGGACCAAATGACATGGATATTCTTGGAAAAGTACCAAGATTGTTGTAAAAATAAAGAAAGGAGGGAAGAAGGCTTAAAAATGACACATCAAGAAGATGAGAGCCTTGAGGATTATGTTGAAAGATTCAATTATAATTTGCAGAGGGCAAGGAAATGAGATTTGGCTCAAAAGATATGTTGTGGCTTATTCTTGAGAGGAATATGAGATGACTGCATTGAACTTCTCAACTTGATGGGCGAAGGAAATATCTCCCAGCAAGATTTGATGTCATATTGGAACTTTGTCGCAAATATTCAAGAGGTACTTCAAAAATAGGCAAAGGACCAAGAGATATATTAACAAGGACTAGCAAAACAACTAGAAGTGGAGTTACAAGAGAATAAATCGGGAACATGTTAGAGGACTTCAAGACTGATATACTTGGTTCCTCAATCTCCCAGTTGGACACACTACAAATGAAGAAAAAGAGAGAAGAGTCAAAGGCATCTTTGGCTATCTTTTTCCCACGATGTTGAGAGAAGCACTCGTGGAAGGAATGACCATTGGACCAAATTGAGGTTTGTGGAATATGCAATGAATTCTATGCCACTTGCAACTATCCATACCTACCAGGATTGAAAGATATCTATTAGAGAGTTGAGGAACCAGAGAAACTATGTGTTGTTTCTCAGAAATGACCATGGAAACCAAACCTCAACGTATGGTTCAAGACTAGTCTCAATATTTTAATTCATGTTGGAATAACCCTTCCATGCAGTATACTTCTCAGCCATGGTTTCTTCCAACACAAAAATGGGTGGCTCCTCCTCCTCCAACCCAATTGTGGCAAGTGGGGTGGATAAATCCCACTTTAGGAGGCCCTCAATAGGCTATTTCATAGCCACCCGTGAAACTTCTTCCCCCTCTGCAGATGAAGGATTACACATCCGCCCCTCCTTGACCACATTACCTGCACAAACCATCCCTAACCCTAATAACGAGAGGTCAACCCAACCATCACAAGTTGTTGGACTTTCCACCCACCCCACCTATTTCATCTCTTCCCTGGACTACCATGATATCTATCTTTGATCTGGGAAGAAATTAACCAAGGACCAACCTCATGTTCGTATTGAAGATTTGAATGACGATATCCAGAATGAAGAACCAAAAAAGGAACAATCTCGTGAACCTTTGAAAGTTGATCATGCCCACCCTGAACTTCAAAACCCACTTTATCCAAAAACATTAAACCTAGAGAAACTTCTTACTCAGACCGAGTTTGACTTATTGGGGGAAATCAAGAATGTGTGTGTTAAAATACTATTGTTCCAAGCCATAAAAGATGTACCTATCTACTTGAAAGTGGTACAAGAACTTTTTTTAAGGAAACTCGGTAGAAAGAGGAAATATCCCCCAAATGTCTATGTTATGGGTAAACTGTCAAACTTAATGATGGGAGGGGGGGGTTCTCACGGCCAAATACTCTAACCCTAGTAGTCTGGTAGTTAATGTGCAGATTAATAATACACTCATCAACAACACATTAATCGACCATGGTTATACCATTAAATTATGATACGTGAGACCATGGAAACCTTAGGACTCACTAGTCTTAGGGAAACCCCAATTGTACTCCAACTTGATGACAAATCAACTATCAAACGAGAGGGCATCTTAGAAGACATAGTGATCTTCGTATATTTGTGGGAATATCCCACCGACTTTATTATCCTACAACCCAAAACCTCTTTGGGAGGTATCATTTAATCTTGGGAAGGCCCTAGTTGGCCAATGTTGATGCTTACATCATTTGTAGGATAGGAAACATGACCGTTTCCCATGGGACCTCTACAAAACAATTAACCCTGTATCCTTCCACCAAACCCAACATAAATTTTGAAATACCACTATGGGCAGAAGAAGAAGATAGTGATGAAGAAGGATAATCTCACCAAGTCCTCTCTATAGATCAATACTTATCCATCGAAGAGAAAATACAGGTTGATGAAATCAATGATTTCATAGCTTCTTCTTCCTCAACCAACTCACATGTTCTTGAGCATGTTATGCATCTAGAAACACAGTCTTCTCTTGCCTCAACCAACATCTCACTTGTAGAACACAAGTCCTCACCTGAAAAATATCAAGGTTCCACCACAAAAACTATAGAAATCAGCCGTGGGAAAACCTTGAACATTAATCAGGGACTAACTGAACAACAAAAAGAGTGACTAGTTAAAGTGCTACAAAATCATAGCGATGCCTTTACCTAGGATTACTCTGACATGAAGGGGATCCATCCTGACTTATGCACACACCATATATACATTAAAGAAGGGTCTAGACTCATTCACTAGCCCAAGCACCAGATGAATCCAACACTAAAATACATAGTTAAGGAAGATCTATAGAAATTGTTTGCATCCAACATTATCTATTCAATTTATGACATTAAATGGATCTCTCCTCTTGTCATGGTACCAAAAAAGAATGGTAAATGGAGGATTTGTGTGGACTATTGATAAATTAACAAAACAACACACAAGTACCATTTCCCACTTCCATTCATTGACCATGTCCTAGATATGTTAGTAGAGAAGAATGCTTTTATTTCCTCGATGGATTCAATGGGTATAACCAGATCCAGATCACTCCTAAGGATCAAGACAACACAATGTTTATCTATTGATGGGGAACAATTGGATATCATGTTCTACTATTTGGGTTATGTAACGCTCGTTCCACCTTTCAAATAGTTTTAATTGGTATACTCTATGATTTAATTCATCATTATGTGGAAATATATATGGACGACTTCACAACATATGGCAATTAATTTGATGACACATTGGTAAATTTAGAGAAACATTGATAAGGTGTAAAGAATCAAATGTTTCCCTCAACAATGAGAAATTTTAAATGATGTTAATTGATGGAATCGTATTTGATCCAAAAAGGATCTATAGAAGTCTAAGGATAACTCAAAATTCGTAGAAGCACCTCAGGAAGCTCAGAATGGCCTCAACAGATAGAGAAAGGGAAAAAATTCAAATTTCTAAAAACTCAGTGAAATTTGCATCTTGCGAAGAGCGCGTCACAACATTTCCAACGACGTAAATGGCTCATCAAACAGAGTTACGGATCAAAAGATATTCGCGGTCAAAGTTTTGGTCAACCTAGCCCAGTCAACAGGGATGAGTCAGCATCCATACTGCTAACGTTAACTTTAGTATGGATGACGTCAGCATATGTACAGAGTACGTGGAACACGCAAAGGGAGACACATGTCATGAAGATGTCAGCATGATGATGTGGAAGCACTAGAGGCTACCACACGTCACTCGTTTTTGGCCTTTTCCAGTCAATCCATGGACCAATGGTAAAGCGCCATGTGGCAGACCATACAACCACCTGGTAGGTGACGTGGAAAGATGATGTGGCAAGGGTGACATGGCATGACCATGCAATGTGGTGACATGGGCCAATAAATGGCCGCCACGTGGCCTAGTCATGGGTTTCCACGTGGTAGAGGGAAAATGCCCAATGAGGTCTAGAAACCGAAAGTTCAGAAAAAAAAAAGGGTTGGCCAACGACCAACCCCTTTTTCACTAAATATAGAAACGGATCCACTCTCCACCAAACACAGTGACAGTTACGCTATTCCTCTATACTAAGAGTACTCCACCAAATCCATAGGGGCTTTAATATAACATATGGTTGTAATAGGACACCAAAAGGGGAGGCCCGCGGGATTGACCCCGGGACCTCCCCAACCATAAAATTTAATAATCCAGCTACCAACCATTAGGCCAATGACCTTCATTGGTAAACTCCACCCACAATTTTATTTAAAATATGGAATTTCACCAATGCAGAAGAGGGTGCTCGACGATACAGTCGGGAACAATTTTCGAGGCAAGGACAAAGAATTAATTGTAGTTTGTAGGCACAAAAACCGAGACAAGATTTATCATGGGCATGAGAGTGCCAGAGTCATATTGAGGCATGGAGACAGTCATTTTTGGGTAATTTGATGCCACGAACTCAATGGTGTTGTCTATTTTCTGATCTGGGCTAAAATTTTGCAGCTTAATTCCAGAATTAGGTATACTTATGTATTTTTCTAAATTCTTTCGTTGAGTTAATAAAAAGGCCTACCCATTTGAGAGCAGGACCCGAAGACATAGTCCATCAGGGACGAACTCCATTATCAAGTTTTTTGTGTTCAGATTTGATGCTTATGTCTCTTTATTATTGAGTTTTTCCTTCTTTATGGTGCACTTCAATTTATGCTCATTTAATACAATTCTTTAATAAGTCACATCAATGAAAAGATCATGGATCATGTTGGTATCAGAGCACTCACCTTTGACTTGAATTATTGAGTGTGAAAGCTTACTAGGGCCAACCATAAACAGGGTGAAGGAACACTTAAGACTTTCAACCTTGAAGATGGCCATGTATCCCGAAGAAATAAAATGTATGAAGAGGACAAGCGTGGTGAACAGGAGAAAAAATTCCATATGTTATTCTATCGCATGTCAGATATGGTCGAGAAAATGTATGGAGATTACGAGAAGAAAATGGAAGAAAAAGGAAGCATCAACGAATGAAAATGCTTCAATGAATCAAGGAGTTGGAGGAGACCGTCCTGAGCCTCCATCTTTACCATCGAGTTTTATCTCTTCTTCCTTTGATCATTCTCATTGTTCTCATCATTTTAGCCATAAAGCTTCTTTTAAGAAACCATTATTAAATATTGATGTAAAATTTGTTTTACCTATGTTTAATGTAGATGTTAATCCTGAAAAGCTAGATAATTGGATCCGACAGGTTGAAGTATATTGTCGTGTTCAATAGATTGATGAAGAGGAAGTTAAAGTGCAATTGGCCTCTCTTCGATTGGAAGGAATTGCTCTTGTATGGTGGGAGAGAAAACTTTGGGACATAAGTAAGTGTGGTAATCTTCTTTCCTCATGGTCAAAATTTAAATCATCAATAAGGAAGCAATTTTATCCATTGGGTTATTTAAATAAAGCAATGATGGAATGTAAAACTTTAAGATAAAGTAAAGGTAAAACTATACAAAGTTTCACGAAAGAATTTAGGAAGAAATATATTGCATTAAAAATTCCTTTAGATTCTTATGAAACTTTAATGAAGTATATTGGCTCACTTCACAATTATATTTGTCATACATTACTATTGTTTAACCCCACCAGTCTTGACGAAGTTTATGTGCAAGCCACTCACCTTGAGAATAGGGGAAAGCATGTTCAAGAAGATCCCACAAAGAAACCTTCCAAATTCCCACATAAGCAATTTAAAGGAAAGTTTCAAAGGAAGGACAAAAAGACCGCCACGGTAAAGAGAGAAGAAGGAAAGCCATCTTGCACTCATTGCAAGAATAATGGTCATGATGATGAACATTGTTGGAAATTACATACAGAGAAAACACCGAAATAGTTCAGTGGAAAGGGGAAGACAAAGACAGTTGCTACAATGCAACAAGATCTTGGTTATGATTTAAGAGATGAGGAAAGGATCATCACGGTTGGAGTACAAGGTAAATATTCCCTTCATGCTAGTTCAAATTCCAATAATGAATCTCATGATGATCAAATAAAGAGGAATGAATTATTTCATATAAGATTTGTATCTAAGCACACTAAGATAGATACATTATTTGATCTGGGTTCCCAAGTAAACATGATATCTGAAGCACTTGTAAAAAAGATGGGTCTTGAAACTAAACCACATCCAAAGCCTTATCCTCTTGGTTGGGTATGTGATAAAGAAAAACTTAATGTCACCAAGCAGTGTAGGGTCAGATTTTTTATTGATTCAAAGTTGATTAATGAAGTGGATTTGGATGTTGTATCACTTGATATATGTGGAATAGTGCTAGGGAGTCCTTATCTTTATGATAGAAAAGCAGTCTTCTTTCGTCATGAGAATAAATATCACCATACTAAAGGGGGAGTGGAATATATTGTTATATCCCATAGCATGAAGGTAAAAACAACACTTGTTAGTGCAAGACAAATGAAGAGACGCATAAACACTAATAAGAGATATGTACTCATGGTCGTAAGGAAAAAGGACGTCAGAACATCTAACGACTTCCAAGGATGTGATCCTTCTCATAAGAAAGAGTTAATTCATATTGTTTCTAAGTATGATGACATTTTTTAGGAACTAGAAATATTACCTCCTAAGAGGGAAATCCAACATGAAATACATCTTCAACAAGATTCTCCTCTTCCTAATGTGGGAATGTACAAGATGTCAGTTGTAGAGATGACATAGATCAAAAAGTAGGTACAAGACTTATTGGATCAAGGGGTCATCATACCCATTTCATCTCCTTGTGGTTCTCTGATCGTGATGGTGCCAAAGAAGGATGGCACATGGTGAATGTGTGTCAATTATAGAGCCTTAACCAAAATCACGATGAAAAATTGATACCCTCTTCCTCGTATAGATTATTTACTTCATCAATTAAAGAATGTTGTTTATTTCACTAAGTTGGATTTGCACAGTGGATACCATTAGATCAGGGTTGAAGAACAAGATGCATGGAAAACTACCTTTAAAACCAAACATGGATTGTTTGAGTGGTTAGTTATGTCGTTTGGGCTTTGTAATGCTCTGACAACCTTCATGTGTGTGATGAATGATGTATTCATGCCATTTCTAGCTGATTTTGTAATTGTATATTTAGATGGCATTCTTATATTTAGTGGGACTTGGGATGAACATGTACGACATGTAAAGCAAGTATTTGATACTTTGCGAAGGGATAAGTTGTATGTAAAATTTTCCAAATGTGAGTTTGGCAAGACTACCCTAGTGTACTTGGGTCATATTGTAGGAAGAGGACAATTGAAAATTGTTCCTTCCAAAATTGATGTAATTGTAAATTGTCATAAGCCCAAAAATGTAACTGAAGTACAAAGTTTCTTGGCTGCAGTTCAGTACTGGAGGAGACTCATCACAAACTTCTCATTTATTGCAACTCCTTTGCATGCCTTAACCAATGTGAAGAAAAATTTTCAGTGGGGAGGAAAGAAACAAAAAGCCTTCGACACTTTGAAGGAAAAGATCAGTACCGCACCAATATTAGCACTACCGAATCTTCAACATCCTTTCGAGATTGAGACATATGCCAGCGAATATGAAATGGGTGCAATATTGATGCAATATCGTAAGCCTATCTGCTACCACTCTAAAAATTTTAACCAAGTTGTTGTTAACTATCCTACATATGATAAAGAGTTGTATGCATTAGTTCAAAGTTTAAAGAAATGAAAGAACTACTTTTTAGGAAAGGAAACAATCATACATACAGATCATCAGCCTTTACAATATCTCCAAGCGCAAGCTAAGATGCAACAATCTCAGCATTATAGGTGGATGGGTTTTCTTCAACGGTTTCATTTGTTAATCAAATACAAAAATTGTACAAGTAACAAGGTAGTTGATATGCTTTGTAGACCTCCTATTGTTGCATCTATTATTTTGAAGAATGATTCTTTATCTCCTGATATCTATGTGGAACAATATGTTGTTGATGAACATTTTAAAAAGGTATTTGAAAAGCTAACCCATTATGCATAGGTAGAGAACTATTGTTTGTAGGGAAAACTACTCTACCATATTGGAAATCTATGTATTCCTACAAGTGAACGAGTCCATGTAATACGAAAAGCTCACAATTATCTTGTGTCTGGGAATTTTTGGGTAAGAAAAACTATGGCTCATCTGCAAAGGTTTTTTTACTGGCCTCAGATGAAAGCAATTGTAACTAAATATGTAAAGGCATATGTGATGTGTTCTAATTGTAATCCCACTAATAGAAAATTGGGGCTATACTCAACACTTCCTGTTCCATCCCATCCATGTGAGAGTATCTCCATGGATTTTGTAGGGGGTTTACCAATGTCGAAAATGGGTCATGACTATTTGTAAGTAGTAGTGGATAGGTTTAGCAAGATGTATATCTTGATGCCATGTAAAAAGTAGATCATTGTTGAGCAGACTACTAATCTCTTCTCTCTGTATGTTTGGGTTCACTTTGGATTACCCACTTCCATCATCTCGGATCAAGATACTTGATTCCTTGGATATTTTTGGACAAACTTGTGGAGAATGATGGACATCAAGTTGAAGAAGAGCATTGATTTCCATCCACAGACCGACGAACGGACAAAGGTTGTTAACCGAACAATGGTACTTTTTCTTCGATGCTACTGCAGCAAGCATCCCAAGTTGTGGTATGAACAAATACCCTATGTAAATCATGCTTACAATCGAGCCTTACACTCCTCCACTTAGTGTTCTCCATTCGAGACATGTTTTGGGTATTTTCCTAAGGTCCCTTTGGACTTGATGTATGGGAAAAATGTTGATTCAAATGAAGAAAGAAATGAAGACAGGGCCTGCAAGTTCATTCAAAGGATCCAACAAGTGCACCAAGCAGTCAAAGAATAGTTGGAGAAAATTCAAGAATAGTATAAAGCTCGACATGGAAAACATAGGGTTGATCATCAGTTCTAGGTTGGAGACCAGGTATGGCTTCACATCAACAAGGAGTGATTGAAGGGTGAAGGCAAGAAGCTCAAGCCAATCCGATATGGACCCTTCACTATTTTGGAGAAAAGTGGCACCAATGCTTTTCGTCTAGATCTTCCTCCTTATATGCAGATCTACTCAGTTGTAAATGTGGAAAACTTGGAACATTTTTAGCCTCCCATGATCATAGATCAAGGTGAGGAAGTTTCAATACCTTCAGTTGATGATTTTTATCATGAGTACTTGGATGAGTTGAAGGAGTATATCATCCTGGACAGAAGGACAAGGACTTCACGCAAGGGTGATATTGATTATCTTTGAGTGGGCTTAAAGGGCATACATCCAAGCAAGGAAAAATGGATTGAGAAAGACAAGGTGAGGGAACTCTTCCCTCACTTATCTGTTAATTGATGAAAGATTTTGGTTGTCCAAAAAGCTCTCAGTGGGAAGGCGTGATCCAAAAAGGATTCAGAGAAGTCTAAGGATAACTTAGAATTCACATAAGAACCTCAAGAAGCTCATAATGGCCTCAGAAAACATAGAAAGGGAAGAAATTCAAAGTCGTCAAAACTCAGTGAAATTTGCATGAAGATTGTGTTGCAATATTCCCAATGGCATAAACATATCGTTAAACAGAGTTACAGATCAAAAGATATATGCAGTCAAAGTTTTGGTCAATCTAGCCCAGTTAGCAGGGATGAGTCAACATCTGTATTGTTGATGTCAACATCAGTACATATGATGTCAGCGTTTGTATAGGGTGCATGGTACACGTAGAGGGAGACACGTGTCATGATGATGTTAGCATGATGATGTGGTAGCACCAGAGGCTGCCATGTGTCACCCATTTTTAGCCTTTTTCGGTCAATCCGTTGTAACACCCTATTTCCCCCAGTCTGTAAATATAACTATATTCGCCAAGGAACTATGGAAAACCTAAAATTGTGAATGTTTTATTTGATGGACCTTTGTACAAAAGGTTGATGAATGTAAATTCTGTTATTTTAATAGAAAATGGTTACGTGTTGCATGACTATTGAAAGAGGCGATGTGCTAAGAGAAAAACCATGAATTCTATGGAAGGTGGTGGAGGGGACCCGGAATGGTTGTGTTAACCTCCACCGAAAGAGTACCATGCTGGAATTAATTGCTCATATCAGAACAACCCTCTGACCCAAGAATGAATTACAGTCGGGCTGGTAGGTGGGAATACCTCCTCAAGAGTTAATGAGGAGATGGGGAAGACCACCCATCCATAAGGCTTCCAGACCTGACCACGGACTGGGAATTCGAGCCACACGCAACCTTGTTGAGGAAGGAAGGAAAGGAAGCGTGGTGGGCAGATGAAGAATGATGGGGAAAAATTCTGAGAAGAGAGTGGAAAATCTCGGGTCTAAGGAAGGACTGAAAGAGGAACAGTGAGTTTTGATCACAAAAATAGAGATTGAGCCAGGAGAAGGAGAGTAACCTTCGTCCTTATCTATTTATGTATTGGGAAAAGGAGAGTAACCTTCGTCCCTAACTTCCCTTGAGTTGGAAGTAAGAGATTCAATCTCAAAGTATCGTGGCTTAAGCTCGAGGGTGGACAGTGATAAATCCATTGGGAGTCGTTGAGCCTATGGTTAGGTGGAAAAAAGCACCCCTTTCATTAGCCACATCACACTGTATGGTTCTGATAAGTGTTTTCTTTCCTTATTCTTTGAATTGTAAATAATGGATGCATCTGAGTATTTACATGTCTATAAAGTATTCTTTCTATGTATTAAATGATTAAGTTATGAGTATGCGTTCGTTCCCTTGAGAACCTATATTTCTGCTTGAATTTCCATACACCCCAGTTTAAAAACTCAAAGGCGCTTTCACCCAGGAATTTACATCACCATTCTGGAGTCAGAGCAAGCCTCTGGGCATAGCTACCATTTTGGTAACCTCACAAGTTACTTTGCCTTGATTCAAAGCTTAAATCTCTGCGAGTTGGGAAGGTGTTCCCTTCAGACCAGTAGTGTAGGAGACTCTCAACTTGCACCTATTCCCTTAACCAAAAACCCGGCTAAGAACGGGGATTACAACCCAAGAGTTATATGAAGATCCACATGACCTGGGTCTAGGAACCTTGGAGCTTGAGGCTTCGAGATGTCAAATTGCACGTTAGTCAAGTTGAACCCCGCAATTGATATGAACCTTTGATCTATGAATGAAGATCGAGGGTGGGGAATCACTATGGTGAATGAAGGTGAAAATAGTGGACGTGCTAGTTCATGGCCCGCAATTCACCCTTTCCATTGATCTCGATGTGCTGGAAGATCAACGATCCTGATTAGAATAGAATCGAGTGAGCACTTTCCAGATTGCAGAGGTCGAACTCTCTGGTAAAGAGCATACATGTTGGGGCCCCGTAATTTATGTGAACCGTCGATCGTCATTAACCTTCGATCTGAGTTTGACACAATCCCTAAAATGCAAGGAGCGCGTGGGATGACAAAATATTCAAGGAGATAAAGCTCAGAAGAGATAGCGCTTTCAGGAGTGCAGACAAAATCCAGGAGACAGGCCCATAGGAGGAGAAAAGTTTAAATCCTTCGAGCACTTAGAAAATCGTCTAAATCGAAGTAAGTTAGAAGCTCGGGAGGAGGAGCGACAGTGGTTGTTGGATCACAACATCGAGGATTGACAGCAGGTTGATCTAAGCAAGGTGCATGAACCTTAGCACTTTTCACACATAGGAGAAGAGAAATTACTAAAGTTTCGAAGTCCCGAAGTAGTTTGGGACCGTCCATCATCAAGGAGGATAGGTGGTGTAAGATCCATAAATCCAGAAGTTCATGGACTAGGAGGAGGTGAAATATCCGAAGTAATTTGAGGTCATCCATCACTAGGAGGTGAATCTGGACCGCCAGATCTAGAGGGATACGTGGTGACAGATCGTGGACTCTGGAGGAATCTGTTCGAGGGTTTTCAGTTGAAAGTTGAGATTCTCGAACCCCGAAGACCCGAAGTGAATCTAGACCGCTAGATCTAGAGGGACACATGGCAATAGATCCTAGACTCTGGGGAAATCTGTGTGAGAGTTTTTAGTTGAGATTTGAGACTCCTGAAGTCCGGAGAGCCGGAGAGCCGAAGTAATTCATAGTCATGAAATTAAGAAGGGACGTGTCATGAATCTGCGGACTCTGGGTAAAGACCCGAAACAATCCTTGATCGTCGGATCCAGAGGACAGGTGGCACAAATATGTGGAATCTTGGTAAAGACCCGAATTAATACTTGGTCATTAGATCAAGTGGACACACATCAGTGGATTATATCCTTCGAATAAAAGCCATTGGGAAAAAGGGTGAAGTTTGAGATTTGATATCTCAGAAGTCCGAGCCATTCCAACTTTGAAGGGTCCGAGCCATGACTGTGTGCTTCCCTTTATATTAGTTGGCTCTCCTTTCTGGGTATCCCACATCCATACCATGTCTCCCTCATTATACTTTCTAACTTTGTATCTGGTTGTTCCCTGAACAACCCTGGTGTATTGTACTGAGGGAGGTGGGTGGGCTTTTGCTGTAAAAAATTCTTGTTGAGACGGGCGGATTTGTATGTCATTTTCATTTTTATTTAATATCTTCACCATCCCAATTTATTTGTTCTTGAATTCATCTAGGAGTTGTTGGTATTCTTCTTTCTTGGGCCATTCGATCTGATCAAAGTCTTCTTCTGTTACAAAGGGCATGTCTTCTGGAGAACATTTCTGAAGAGTTTGTATCATATCGTTCTGCGTTTTGTCATTATTGGTGGGATGAACAATATCCTGCACATGGTCCCCAGTTATTGATACATTGAGTAGACATCCCATCGTTCCATATTTCAAAGGTAATCACAAAAATGTGAGGTCCATCTCAAGGGAACCGCCTAACATTGAGCCAAACTTACTAGATAATAACATTCCCCATAAGTCTGGGATATCAACCACCACAATTTCAATGTGGACTATCTTCTCCAGATACTCCTTCAGGCGTACTTCAACATTCTCAACCACCCCGTGTGTGGGTATTTCTTTAGATTCGAAGCCACACACATTCTTGTAAGGTCGTGTCACCTTCAAACCCACTTGTTGCATGACTTTAAGTGACATTATGTTGGCACCGACACCTGTATCTAGCATGCAATTGTTGAGATTTTTGTTATTCATTGTCAAAGTCATGAAGAAAAGAGCGTTCTCACCATATTGGACCTTGAAATGGTCAGCTTGCAACATAATAGGGGGGTCCATAGGTTCATCTGATCCCGAAAAGAAAGTATCAAAGACTTCCTTGATGGATGGGATCTTGATTGCTTCTCTCAGGTGGACATTCACATGCATATTTGATAACGCCCCTTCGAAGTCAAAATTTAGGTCAACCTTACCAACCCTGGATGTCTTGGGAAGGAGTATCTCCAGGGGTGTGGGCTTGCTTGATCAGCAACAGGTTGTTTCAAATTCTTCCTTCTATATACTTGAACTTCTTGTTTCTTTAGCGTTTCTCGTGATTCCTGATCGAGGTTGTTTATTACCGCCATTATTGCTGCTCTGGTTGCTTCCCTCATGGCTTCTTGATGTTCTATATCTGTGATATTTATCTGAGGAAGCTCCATGAAACAATTCATATTGTTGACTTGCTGATGGCCAGCATTATAAGGACATTCATGCTCCCAATGTGCTTCACTTCACTCCAGGCACCAGGGATTTTCATCAACAATGTTTGTAGGGGCCAAGGTATTTGGAACTTCATTCTCATTCTTTGGCTTGTAAAATTGGTTCCCTTTCTGGAATTGTCCTTTGTACGGGGCCCTGGGTGCTTGGATCTTATATTTTTCAAGTCTAACAATCTGGCTCATCATTTCTTCTTGATTCTTTATGATGCCATCCATGGAAGCTTGTAGCTTGCTGATACTGGTACATAGATCTGAAGTAGGCTTAGTATTGTGTACTATTTTCTACTTGGTGTCTATTCTCCCCCTTGGGTTAGCAAAAGGCTCAATTTTAGATGAAAGGAGGTTCCCTTCTATCTTGGTGGTGAGCTCTTGGGATTCTTGAATGGACTAGGGGTTTTTATCTCTAAGAAGATACCCTAGTTGGCCATTGAAAGATCTGGTTTAAATATGGACAAGGTATTCATCTTTCCAGTGATGGCTTGCGGAAATTCTCTGTAGTAATGTCTTGAATCTGGTGTGAAATTCCCGAATGGACTCATTTTCATACTTAACAAGGCTATTTAGTCGAGTGAGAAGAATATTGGGGTCTTCTTTGATACTCCATCTTTTGAGAAAGGCCTCTTCAATTCTATCCATGGTTTTGATGCTTCTGTCGGGAAGGCTTAAGTACCAGCACCTTGAAGCATCATAGAGAATAGCGGAGAACAACTTCATGACCAAATCTTCAGCATCATCACTAATGGGGTGAAGCTGAAAGAAAGCCCAAAAGTTGCTCATATGCTCTTCGGTACTGATTGCATCAGTACCGGTGAATTTAGGCAACCACTTCTCATACTTTGGTGGCATCTGCCTAGGGTAGCCTGATATGGCTGACATGTCTAATGGCCTGAAAAGGGTAGATGACCATTGTCTTTGATTGTTGGTTGGGTTCGTTGTAGCGGTCTGATAGGTAGACATGATTCTTAAATGAAGGCTCTTCCCGAAAAGTGATTTGACAACATGAGAGTTTAAGGGAGGCTTCCTTCTGAAAGATAAAGGAGGATTGTTGAATCTCCTTTTAGTTTGTGGATTCGCTAGATAGTTTACTTGAAGCTACCAAAGAGAAGGGGAAAAACACCCTAGTGGAGTCGCCAAGTAATATTGTAATAAAATGTCTCTGAGGCAAGGCTTACCAAAAAGACTTGTCATTTGAGGAGAATTGACTCAGTGTTCCCCGACAACAACGTCAAAATGTTATCGCACAGTTTGTAGCTAGGTCAAATGGATAGAAGATAGAGGCCAAACTGGCATAACAAGAACTTGCCCCACCCAATGTCACCACAATGGGGAGGTTCTTTCTATTTAGGGAGGTTAGGCCCAGGGGAGATGTCCCCGATAACCTGGATTTTTGAAGAGGCTAAGGTATAAAGGTCAAAGTAAAATTCCCTCTTCACGGGTTACCACCAAGATCAGATAATCCGACTAAACAACCAATAATGAAGTGTAGGCCCAAATGAGATCACCTGCCCAGAACAAAGCAACAACAAAACAATACATGCAGACTATGATTCAATGGGTTAGTACTTCATACAACTATCCGGTATCAATATATTAGCAATTATGACAAAAGATATTGATGAGATCAATGTTTATTAATATAGCAATGGAACAATATCAATTCATCAATAAATATCGAGATGATGTAGCAAACAGTGTATCCAATCAATCCCTTACTCAATAAATTCTTCAAAACACCATCTAATTGCATGTAAAGAGAAATTGTTGCATCAAGATGGAATAACCAAGGATGACGTCAGCCTTATTAGGGTTAGTAGTTAGTTAGGGTTTCAATTTATAAAGGTTTTGAGAATTTGTTTGACCATTATCACTTCAACGTTGGAGACCTAAGATCAGTGCCTAAGGGTAGATGGAGTGAAATTAAGAGAGGACACAAGGGTTGAAGGGAAAAGGATAAGGACTAGAGGGAAGAGTTCTAAAGCACTGCAATGGTAGGGCCCCAGAAACAAAACCCTAGGGGAAAGAGGCTCACTCCAATTTTTCTTAGGCAAGGCCTCGTGCGCTTTCCTCCTTCCTCAGGTTTAACTTGGAAAAATGGCTAGCATAAAAGATAAATCAAGACACGAGAGTGTGGTGAGGGAGAGTGTTGCAAAGGCAAGGCCCTATCACCAAACCCTAGAAGCAGGACGACCCTAGGTGTAGATAACCTAGGCCTGGGATGTCTCCTCCTTATTGACTTTTAAATGGACGGCTAGCACAAGGGAAGAAGCAATGAGAGTGTAGAAATGGATAGGCTCTTTATTCCTTCTTCAATGGCTGAGAATTTCTCTTTTAGGGGACATGAGACAATGACCTGCTTGTGTGTTTGTCCCCTAGGTTTTTAAAATCAACAAAATTTATAGTAAATGCAAGAATATAAGACTACAACCATTCAATGAAGAATTTTTGAAGAAAAAACACTTACATATCATGATGAAATAGCATTGCAAACCCTAGTTGTAAACCTTCCTTCAAGAGAAATGCCAAAAATACCAAGAAAAGACTTCCTTCAACAAGTGTGCCTCACGCAAAGAGAACAAATACCCAAGTAGGGTGAAAAAATCAGATCTGACTAGGAGAGTGAGTTGTGCGTTCTGTCAAAATGAGGATAAAACTCCTCAATATATACTGTATCAATGACCTTTAATTAATTTTAGGTCCTAAATATTAGCCGACAAAGCTTTAAACCAAATTCATATTGTTTTTACATTAAAATGTCAAATTAAAACCCTAACTGAGCTATAATAAAGGTAAAATCCCCTTCAAGGGAGGCGCTAGCCCCTTTTAGGGCAAATGAGACATCCAGGAGCAAAACGTTATCCCCCCAGCGACTTCTCCAACATGCCACATGTGCCACTGCTGCCCAGTCTGCCTCCAAGAATGACCATGAAGCTGGATGATCTCATGGTAAGCGTGGGGGCACTCTGAGACTTCCAAGGCCAACGTTCCACTGAAAAGGGGTCATTCCCCCTAGGTCGGGCTCTGCCAAAGTGCCTCTGGTGAAGCATCCTTTTCTCCTCCAGTGCAAAACCTCAGTCAAACACTATCATGTCTCTCCCCCTCTGACGGGGTCTCAGCAACCATATGATGGGCTCTTCAGCCCCATGGAGGTCTGAACTAATCATCTCCCCATGTGTATCGGTCCAAATGGTACCTGTCTGTCGAGCATTGTCCTGCACATCAAAAACTACACCCTCCACGGGCTCATTAGTCACAGGGATCACAACAATGTTAATCACATTTCTTCATTAATATTATCAAACATATGCATAAAAACCCTGATATATCATTCAATAGCTCAAAGACATTACAAAAACCTACAATACAAGATCGAGAAAAAGGACAAGATACCCTATTGGGCTAGTATCCATAAGGAAAGGAAAGTTTCCAAGGGGTTTCATCCAAGCCATGTAAATGAGGTGAAATGGTTTAAGGGATGTCCAGATATACGGGTAGAGTGAGAGCCAGGGATGCATGATATTACCTGTGGGTGCCTTTGTAGAAGGCGAACTGTACCCGTCATGGATGCAAATTTTTCCAAGCCCCTTTTGCATTTATTCTTTTCTTTATTTTCTTTTTATTCTTCTTTTTCTTTTTATTCA